>VYZW01003159.1:0-11312 GCA_013401315.1 Balaeniceps rex | reverse complement strand
CGGGCTGGTGGGCGGGGCGCGGCGCCGAGCCGCACGAGGCTCGCGCCCGCGACGCCGCCTGGAGGAGGGCGCCGCTGCGGCAGGAAGCAAGATGGCCGCCCGGTGGGCGCCGCTGTGAGGAATGCGGGGCACCAGCGAGGCCGGCTCCAGGGGGGCGGCGGCGGGGCCTCTCCCCTCGGCCGTCTCCGGCGTCGCCGCGTGTCGGGGTGGCGGTGGAGGGGCCGCGTAGAGCCTCCGTCAGCCCTCTAAAGTGCCGCATGTAAAGCATTCTGGGTATTTAAGAAATATCGCAGTTTGATCATAAAATCGGAGGTGTCTGCCTTTGTGACCACAACTTATTCTGCAATTTGATGTTTTTTTAGGTTCTAACTGAAAACAAAAGACCTCAGAGGAGGAAGCAAAGAGTGTTAAAGGTAACCGATGATTGCTTTAATATTTATACCTCCCGTTTTAAGCAGCATTTTCTTGTCATGTAGGCTAGGAAACCAAAGGGTTAATTTCTGGGAAGCGGCGCTTTCCAGCTATTCAGGAGATTAGCTAATTTTAAAAGCACAGAACACGTTCTTCTTCCTCCCCCCCCTCTTTCTCTTCAGCATGTTGTATACATATTTGAATCTTTTCTGCACAAGTCTGCAGACCAAAAAGTTTGTGTTCCAGTGCGTTGAAGATTCACTTCAATTTCTTCTATTCCTAGTTTCATGCTTCCAAAGGTAACAGTTGAATGTTGGTGGGGGTTTTTAGCATACAGATTTTATGGCATCTGAAATTTAATGAGAAGTCAATGTTATAATGCAAACCAAATTAACACAAGTGGAAATTTTATGCGGACATTACTGTAGTTTTGATTTCCTTTTTTCTTTAAACTTCAGAACACCTCAAGTGAAACTGAAAATTCTGTAAACTTACAGCAGCCTTCGGTTTCACGTGGTAACACGTTTCTTCAAGATTTTTAAGATGGCTATCTTTCGTGATGACAAAAGATTGGTGTTTCAAATGGAAATGTTTTAGTTTTTATAACAAAACACAGGCTTACTACACTCATGGCTAATGTCCTGTAAAAAAAGTAACAGGTAGCACACTGATATTGCATCTTTCAGTTAGTCTTTAGAATTTTTTTGAATAGAAATAAGTCATTCGTTCTGTTGTTTCAAACTAACGTGTTGGAGGATGGATGGGGCAAGTAAGATGGATGGTACATGTAAGATGAAGCTAAAGAAAATGAGAAAAAATACGTGTTGTTAAACTTACTTTGTAGAACCATTCTCTTATACCAGCTAAATGTAATATAAGGTAGCTTAGTACTGTTTCAGTACATTAAAATTTTAGAAGTTATTGGACATAGTGGATTTGATAAATGCTGAACGTCTGTAGTGTGATTTTATTTGAAAACATCCTAGTTTCTTATCAGTTTTGTCTTCACTGTTACACGCTACAGAAGCTCGGTTAAAGAGGTTATAATTTTGTAAGACAAAGCAAAGTTAAGGTTATTTACTCCTTGGTTAATCTTATTTGACTTGCAAGTATGTCCAACCTCAAGAGTGTTTCATGTGGGAGTAGTAGTGCAAACCGCCTCCCTGTGTGCTAACAGTAATTGTGGTTGTACAACACTAGCAAGTGCTTTTTTCCTTTCATTAAATCAATTAATCCATTAAAAAATTAGCATTTTTCATTAAGTCATGGATATGCTTTTAATTACTCATTTTAATTACTGCCACTCTGGTAATGTAGCGCATAGGCATAGTTAAAACTTTAGCATTTCTTCATTCTGTTTTGTGCGGTGAAGTTGATAGTAGCGTGCAAAATAAGGACTGTTTGTGAGTCATTCAGCTTTGTAACATGTAACTGGTATGACACCTGTTCTGTCAAGGCGTGAATTTTTTTTTTTTATGATAGGCAGATATGTTGCATTAGCATCTGTCTACAGTAGGGGTTCATAGTAGGTCTTCAGATTTTTCTCTGAGTTCATTTTACCACTGTTTCTGATTTGATGGCAGGGCAGGTTGCTATGTAATATGGTGCTGCCATTCCTCTCCTTCCCAAAAAGCCCTCTGAAGAGTTGGTTTTTTTTTTCCTTGTCTCTCAAATGGAAAGGCTTGTCTGTTCTTGTGTGTGCGTAGTATCATACGTTAGTCGTTGGACTTGTGTTTGTTTCTGTTTTGACTTTTCCTTTGCTGAATTGATTCTGCAGTGTTTCCTCTTTGGTTTTAGTTACTGTTCTTTGTGTTTTCTAGTCTTTTTCTTTGTTTTGTGGTGCTGAAATGTATTTTGTAAGGGTTTATTCACTTGCATGCACCAAGTAAGGCGTGGTACCCCTGAAGGCATCTCGTGAAACATCTGGGTTGGGGTTGCTGGGGTTGTCCTGTGGTTTTTGGAGGGGAGAAGGAAGGTTGGTCATCTTAAGTTAGGTTTCATATCTCTGTCAGGTGCAGTAAACTTAGAAAAAGCTACATAATTTGCAGACTTCTTTACGAGGGTGTTTTTAGAAATATGACATTCTGGTATATGACTCTAACCTGGCTTCTGTTATTGGTGGGACTGACATGTAAGGTGGTATTGTTGTATCTGTTGAATTATAGCTTCAACCTTTATTTTAATGATTGGTTGTGATTGAGGGCATCTGACCAGTGACGCTTTCAAAACTTTAACACTTTTTTTTTTCTTTGTATTTTGCTTCAGATAGTATTGTAAACTTTCTTAAAGAAGGATTCGTAGTACTCTCTTCCAATAATACATGGAGTTAGTATTTCTCTAATCCTAAGTTTTATAGATGTACTTTTATTTACTTGGAGGGCTCGTGCCCTTTCTAATTATGCTTCTTAGGACCAACATGTTTACGAATTCTTCTGTACAGGGTGAAAATAAGCAATGCTTTCCTGTTGAAAACAGGTTGGACAGATACAAACATTAAGACTAAAAGTGATACCTACCATTATACTGTACCTTTCGTTTACTATTTGTCATTTTCCACACTTGTGTGTTAGTGCTCCTTTCTGGTTATTGTAGGAGGAGCCATTTAGGAAATTATTCTGTGCCATAAATACTGTATTAGGTTCTCCATGTTTATTTTGAAAGAACATCTGAAATATTCATCACTTCTAGCAAGCAAATGCTCATTGAAGAAAGAGTCCTTGTGAGTTCATGGTAATGGATAGTAAGGAAGGAATAGAATCCTGTTTTTTCTTACCATTTATATTGTGCATTTTCCCCAGTTAAGCAGACAATTGTTTAATTTTATTCCTGATAATGGAAAGTCTATATAGAAGGGATTCATACTTAAAAATTAATTTGCCTGTGTTTCAAAAGGCATATTATACACCCTGCTTCACTTACTATCATTTTCCTTTTATCCACTTAACAGTGTTCTCACTCAGTTTGGGCAGTGCAATGCACCTCACCTTAATGGTGGGGAAATGTTTGCAGTCACATGCAAGTTTATTAACACAGAGCTCAGAAGAATGGGACAGTTGAACATGGCATCATATTGTCAGGGAAATCTACAGTTATCAAGTGTAGACAGCAGTGGCACCAGTAAGGAAATCTCCCACAGATCAAGATACAGCTGATGAAGTAGTACAGACCGTGGTCTTTCTACTTGGTTCTGTGGAGCCAATGCTACCATTTGGATGGCTGCAGATGTTTGCTGCATTGATGGAGATCTAAAAAAAAAAAAAAAAAAAAAAAAAAAAAAAAAAGACAAAAAAAAGGGGGGGGCGGGGAAAGGGAAGAGACTGTGGGAGAGATCCAGAATAGTATGTGCAGTGTTAAGTGAGTATTATAACTGCATGCACATTCTTCGTTCTCTGACCAATTCTGTTTGCGTGTTTATGCATAAACACTATAATGGTAATCGTGTGCGCTGGAAAAGTGCGAATGATGCCTGCTAAACTCTGTAAAATCCGTTCAGTTTAAGCCAAGCCAAAAGCTAGAGATGACTCAGTATCCAGAACTTTTGGTTTGTTTAGAAACAGCATATTAGGAACGAGTAAAAGTTTCATTTCCATCAAAGCTACGAATATATGCTTGAGTACTCTCTTAATTTTTCTCCTCCACACATGCAAAGCATAGTCTTTCTTATCAAAACCAACTTTAAAATACAAAGTTGGTTTGGCAGACCTGCTGTTGCCCTTTTGACAATGCAGTCTTAGTTTTGCTGTTTAAAGAAATCAAAAATACACTTTTCTGTCAAGCTCATATATGTGTTAACAAGAGTTAAGGAAAGTAACCGCTAATGTTCATGATAATGCTCTGAGTGAGCATGGATTGAACTGATTTTGAACATTTATTCTAAATTGTGGTGTATGTTTTTAGTGCAGAATATCTGCCAGAATATTTAGCTGGAAGAAATTAAATTTTATTACCTTTTTCCCCCCTTAAAATAAGATATGAGCAAGTCAATGGATGGAATTGCACTGCAGTGGAATTTTACAGAGGAAGAAGACAGAATAGTGTAATACAAATGGAAAGGATGTTGTCCAGAAAATACTTACCTTATTCTTTGTGTTTTTTAAGGGGACATTATCACCTTGGAAAGTATTCCTTCAGTAAATACTCATTAAAATTGCTTTGAGTACTGGTTGAAAGTGTCTGCCTATTTCTTACGTGCCTTTTTGCTCCCCTTTTTTGATAGGGAGAGCTTACTTTTGGTATGTGAGTGGCCTACACAAATTAGTTAATGTTTATTTTTAAAAATAACATAATAAGTAACTTAGCTGTTAACTTAGTTTAAAAAAATGTAGGTATAATTTTTTGAAGGAAATGTTCTTCTAATTTTGACCTTTTTCAAGCTGGATGTGTGTCTGTCTAAATGGGATTAAATTTTTTTTTTTCTCTCAATAGGCTCATGCACCTCATTTGATGTGTGCAGGCATGATTATGGTTGTAGTTTAGTAGCACGCTTCCACGTGCAGCCTTTCCAGCACTTCCACATGAATGCACTCATGTGAACGTACGAAGCGCTCCCATATTTTGTTTGTACAGTGCTGCTAAGACTACTCATGTATGTAGACTTTTTTTGAATGGAGTCCTAACAAAGGAAGCCTTTGTAAACGGTCTGTAAATTATTAACCTTACTCTAGTAATTTTCTAATCGTTAATTTTTCCAGCCAGTTTCTGGGGGAGTTGAAGCCTGTCCCCTGTGGTCTTTTTCCTGCCGTGCAGAGTTGAGCTGGATAGGGTGCAGAGACGCACTCCTTCCCTTGCCCCCTCGTTCCTGCAGAGCTCCATTATGTCAGTGCTGCCCCCTCTCCCATCCACCTCCTCCTCAGGACCCCTGCGCTGCTTGCCCGGCAGCACTGTCGTGCTGCTTTTTGCCCCCACAACTCAACTCCCCAAAATGTTGAAGGAAGAAAGGGACACTGTCCTTTGAGAGGAGGAGAGGGAGGAGTAGGGTTTTCTGTTTTAACTCATTTCTTGCTGTAGCAGAGCAGTTGTGCCACTCCTCAGGGAATGGTGGAGGCAGAGGCACAATGAGGCTGGGAAGTGTTGAGTAAGGCTGGGCCAGTGGTTTTGAAGGGTTTTTGTATGTTTTGAATCACTATTTGTAGATCTTGACTGTCACTGTGTGTTTTAGTGCAGTGCTGGGTCTTCCACGTTAGTGGATTTACAGGTGGAACTTCTTAAAATGGTAGCAAATGCGTTTGTGATCAAAAATGTCATAAAACAATCGGTAAAAATAACATCGTTTGTGGAAAGGAAGAAAAATGTACATGCATAGATAGATGAAGGTCAGATGCACAGGTATATTGATACATTGTTTAGGTGTTCTTAATGCAGTTACAGCATTGTGAAATAAACACTGGTTTCCTATTCCAGGTACATAGTTTTGTTGATATTACTTGTATTTACTACTGAATTATGGGCTTTATTGAATACTTGTACTTGCTGTATGTAATGTAGGTATTGAAATAATTGAGATAACAGATTTCTGGAATTTGCAAAGCTATCAGTGTTTGCTGTTTGTCCACACATTTATAGATAGTAATATCTAGAAAATGCTTGGAAAAAAAAATGGGCACTATTTGTTTAGAGTCCGATACCATATTGCTAAGCAAGTTTGTTGCTTGCTTTTAGTAACTGATGTGGGAGAAAAACAGTGAGAAGCCCCAAACTTACTTGAGTGGCACCAGATTTTCAGTTCTGTGTTGTTTTTTTTTTATTCTGCAATGTTATGCTAAGATTTTTATATTTAGCGTTACTGAGTATGAGAAAGTTGATTTAGCAGATACTGCTGCAGCAAACTTACGCATTGACATCAGCCCTGCTGATTATGTAGAGAGCAAAATATTTCATTCCTACTAAAATAAATGTGTAATCATAGGATTTCATTTGGGAGGTGAGAAGAAGCCATGCATTCTTGTGAAGGTATTTTCTTTTTAAATGTCAAATACATGAAACAACCAATCTCAAGAAAATAGGAATTACATATAAGGAACTAACAATAATCACTTTTCATTAACTTATGTAAAACTAGTATCTAGAATATATTTGACTGTCCTTATTGTCCTAACAGCTTTAATGGTAAGCCTTTTGGAATATTAGGATTTTTCAAGGCTGACTTAAAATTGAGTGGTTTGTGTCTTGACACTTGACTGTGAATTCTTCTTGATCAGTGTTTTGCTGGTGTTATCTGTATTGTATTACAATTTAATTGATGCTCTGTAGTAAAATTTGGCTCTATGTTTAATTTTCCTAAAATAAAGGTTTTGCTGAACTTGTGAATAAGAGGAAAAATTTCTGTGTATTTAAAAACGTAAGGCATTTACTTGTGTGACAGATGATGACTGTCTGAATTCTACAATGCAAACACCACTGTTGTTGCAGTGCTGCTCCAGAACAACATTGCTGTTATTCCAGTATATGAATGAAAGTTGGTAGTCCTGTAAAGAGAAAGTGGAAGTTACATACAGGGTAAATTCCATTTTGAGCTTTTTTTAAAACCATAGGTATGCTAGCTCTGATAAGAGACAGAAGAGGATCATAATTTGCTATTTTTTTAGGTGTTTTTCCTTATGAGAATAAGCAAAACATAGATGCAAAATCCTGAATAGTGCTACGGCCTTGTAGTTTGGTGGCTTGAGTGATTTTCTTTCTTTCATCTGAATTACCTTTAGCTGTTCCTCTGACATACCTGTCACCAACTTTTCTATTGCTAAAGAGTATTAGTTACTCCTTTTAGTCTTGTGGCCCCTCATCAGCTTTAAAACCAGGCTAGAATGTACCTGTAATATAGATGTTTAAATTTGGAGAAGACTTGTATGTGACTTGTTGCAATACGTATTTGAGACATGTGCTGATACTTCAGAGTGAGGGGATAATAGGATATATGTGTGTGAGGGCTGATTAGCATTGTTAACTCATGGTGTTGTGTGTCCTTAGCAGATCTGGTCTGAGAGCAGCTACCAGCACGTAGCAACTTGTAAATAATATAATTGGTTGTACAGCAGATGGTTAGGCACTTAAACTGGGTCCTAAATTAAGGAGTTGAATATCTTCCTGGTTAGACTATAGGAACTGAAAAGTTATGTTACCTTAGCAGTGCAGATCTTTACTGAACTGAAACTGAAGGAAAATTATTAACTTGCATCAGTTTGGTTCACATATGATAATGCCAGATTCTTTGCTCTTTCTCTGTCCTGCTGTAAAAATGTGCACCGTAGTTCCAGTCTGGACTTCTCTGGCCTTAACTTAAAGTCATTGAGTCTTGTTATACTTTTGTCTGCTAGAACAAGGAGCCTTCTGTTATCAGCTTTCTTTTCCACATAGACTTAGCCACAGTTTGTGGCTTTTCAGTTTTCTTTGGTAAATTGCAGAGAGCGAGTAGAGAGTGAACTTGAGGCTTTCACTTCAAGATGTTTCAATCCTTTGTCGCTCTCGTGGTCCTCCAAGCCCTCTCCAGCATATCAATGTCTTGCTTGAATTGGGTATGCCAGAACTAGATGCTTTATTCTACTAGCAGGTGCAAAAGTGCCAAGTACAGGATAGAAAGTAACCCGTCTTTTCCTAATTATATTGTTGTTTATGCATCCAAGAATTTCACTAACCCTTTTGGCCGTAAAGTTGCAATAGGAGTTTCTATAGTTACTGTGCAGTTAATTATTGACCATGTTAATGTCCTCCTTAAAGTCATTGCTTTCTAAGATAGAAACCTGCGTTTTGTAAATATAGTCCCGTGTCTTTGTTGCTAGATACACAACTTCACCTTTAGCTGTATTGAAACGTGTGCATGCAGCTGGCTTGCCAGTTAATTTAGAAAGCATCATGTCTGATCTTTTCATTATTTGCTGGTTTTCTATCAGTATTAATGTCACTGTTCTTTCAGGTCATTGCTAAAAATGTTGTATATAGCTGTGATCTGTTCCCTGAAGACCCTGTTATGAACACTGTGATGATTCTCCATTTACAGTTAAGGGCCAGGCAGTACTTTCTTAATGCTATGGTGATGGTTTCATAAATGAGTAGACCACAAGAGACATTAGCTAGGATGGGTAAATTCAAAGACTGAATTTCTTTCATCTCTGCATTTGAGTTAAAGCACATTAGGGGAAGGTTGTATTAGGGAATACATATTGCTGCTGATTGTATCGTTTGTCTTTTGTGGCTTAATTGAGTGCTGCATTTTCCAGAGCTGCCAGTGTCTCTTTGAGTGCTCAGTTTCAATGTTGGAGACAAATGATTGAGTAATTCAAAACACCAGTAAAAAACAAACCAAACCAAACCCAAACAAAACAAAAACCACCAAGCAAGATGCTTGTTTATGTCTGCTTCTGTGGCAGAAAAAGTACTGTAATGTTTGGGTTTTTTTCTTTAACACATCCACTTCTTGGGTGCCTGTATAGGAGAATGGGGTGTCCTTCACTCTGTATTTTTTCTTGCTCCTGTTTCGTAGCTTTCACAACCTAGAGCTCAGGGTTGATGGAAACAATAATTTGAGTTTGTGGTTGAGGAAGCCTGTTTCCAAGTAGTAATCCAATAAATACGCTTCTCTGGGGGTCACCATTTGAAGCCTTTAGAGCCAGAATTAGTATCTCGTAGTTTTTGATTTTGTTAGTAAGTGCATCCTTTTAGGGTCTGATACTGTAGATCTTCTCTGTAAGTGGTCTCACTGAAGTTGTTACACAGGGTGGGCAGGAGGTCTGTGGTGATGGGGTAGGAGAGAAAATGGAGAGAACAAAGATGTAAAGACTTTAAGGCCATAATGTACTAATTCCTCATGGAAAGACAAGATAAGGAACTTCTCTGGTGGGAAGGCTGCCTGGTGTTTGAAGAACATAGCAAAGATGATATAAATGTAGATAAAATGGAGATGAAACTGAGAAGGAGAGAGCTAAGCTGTAGCTTGGAGATTCTTTGCTGTTGTGGACGTGGATATGAAAAAAATACGCCATCAGCTAGAGCAGACTTTCCAGCTGTTGTAAGATCCAGTATGAAATGGTACCTGCTGTGATACTCAAGTTGGTGGCTTTGGGTGGATTTGATACTCAGGGGCAGGGGAGTTGGGAGTGAGGGGATCCCTCCAGGAAAGCCTGGGCATCCTGAGCCATCTCTGCTGCGTGTCCCAGGTTGGGTCTCTTTCTCCAGATTTGCAGAACCTCTTGTTCCCCTGAGGTTCTGTATAAACCAGCCTCTCTGCTAAAACTTGTCTACATCATTTTGCTAAGAGTAGAGGTTATTTGCTTTGGTTGCAGTGGCTTCTAAAATGCAGAATTTATTACCTGTCCTGTTCCTCAGTGCCATCTGTGAACGTTGTTCTCTTGAGGAACAGCACATCTCGTATATGCAGGCTCTGTTAATAAAGGGCCCGAGTCTGTTTCTCTGCATGAAGAGCTATAGAAAATGTGCCTTACCTGAGCCGCTGTAGAATTGCGGTATACTGAGAGACCATTTCATGCCCGTGGTTATTACACAAGTGTGGTGGTAATTGCTTTATGCCTCTGGTGAGATTCATGGGAGTATGCCCCAGCTTGTAGCTTGGCCCCTACTCAGCTGTTCTCCTCTCTCTGCTGGTAGCCTGCTCGGAAACCCTGCTCAGGCTGAAGCCTTGGGCAGCAACTTACAGCATGTTGCTGTTGTCTGCATTATAGTAGTCAAACATGAAGCAGTGTGGTCTTAAATAGAAGTTTATTCTTAAATGTATTACTGTATCTGCATTTATTTTGGAATGCAAAAAAACTTGGCTGGACTTAGAAGGTGGCCTACACTTTCCACAGCATCCCGCCTTACGTTTGTCTCTGTTCTAACCAGTGCATGGCTTTTTACACAGCACTCAGCATAAGCAACTGTTTCTCCACACCTCTGCTCTCTGTCTCCCTATCCCCTGACCTGTCTATATCTTATCTCCTTATCCCTGTGTGTTAGTCCTGTACAGTGCAGGTCCTGGATTCCACTGAACTTCTGCATGTCCTGGGGAGCAGGCGCTAGGAAGTAGGAATAAATTGCATAAGAGTAAATTGCTGCTGGTCAGCTGGCTGGTGCTTTCTTATCTCTTGGTAAAGCAGTGACATCTGACAGTTGGACCATGAATAAAACACTGTGTTCGAATGTTAGATTAAGTGTATGTGGATTTTTTCGCAAACAGTTTTTCTGAAAGAAAACTTTTGTTGTGGTATTTGAGCTCTGAGGATCTGCCAGCTCTGTGCCAATGTGGAAGAGCATGTGGGGCTGGCTACGTGGCTGCAGACACTGCAGCAGGATCCAAACTTACCATTGCACTGCAATGGAAAAGAGATGCAAAGTGCAAGTGCTTCTCACCCACTCATCCTTTTATGTTGATGAATGTCGTGACCTTGGAAGAACTGCCTTTCGGGTCATCTTGGTTATTGGCACAAGCTAGGAGGTGCAAGTATTTTTTTGTCTGTTGGGTACTGTATTCTCGTGAGGAACTGGGCAGAATCCTATAGGGAGAGCTAGTTAGGGGGACTTGGCATTGGTTATCGTGTAACTTGTCATGACTTGCTCGTAGAGCCATTTTATCAGTAGTTGATCTGGGCATCATCTTTTACTTCTGGTTCGTGGGAGTAATTGTTTCTGGTTGTGTCCTTTAGTACAATATGTGTTGTTACCACCTATAGAGGTTTGAAACAAGAGTCATAAACCTGTGGTGTGCTCTCTGTTGTACAGATGATGTGGAAATGTCTTCAGGGTAGCTTTAGCATTGTATTTTGATTGTGAATTGGTGAACTCTCTGCATTACCTCAGAGGCATCTTCTGTTAAAAGAAAAGTTAATATTAAGTCTGACCCTCTTCAGATGGTGAAATGATTTGGTGTAACTGGCTTTTCATGTGTGCTGGAAGCATAAGCTCACAGAGTGAATTTT
>VYZW01003155.1:38668-54079 GCA_013401315.1 Balaeniceps rex | reverse complement strand
CGGCGTGGGTCCCCCTGGGCTGCCCGCGCGGGGAGGCCGTGCCCTCCCCGCTGCCCGGCCTGCCGGCGTGCTGGCGGCGGCCGCAGCTCCCCCCGCCGTCGTGCCCGGTCCGTGGGGCTAACGTGTGAATGTGAGGCGTCACCGCGCGCGTGGGAGCCCGCGCTTCGGGAACCTGTTGTGATTACGCATCATAGGCCGTATTTTTTTTTTTTTTCCCCCCACGACGTTACTCCTTCACAAGGAGTTGCATCTTCAGGGCATTTGAAGCTGTAATATCAAAGTCCTAGGTCTAATTAATTACTTCCATAAATAACTGCATTATTCGTGCACACCCTGGTATTGCTGGCCTTCGGGTGATGCCCGTATTGTGCGTGGAAACTTGTGACTTCATAGTCCTTACATCTATGACATGTCAGTTATTTTCATTTAATAAGGTAATGAATCATGATGTCAAAGATTGACAATATGAGGTTGGTGTTAGGAACTGAAAGCACAGCATGTGCTTTAATGAGCAGTAAATATACCCAAAATGAAGGGGACGTTTATTTTTCTCCTTTTAAAATATGTTTATACTTCATTTCATTCAGAAATGGATAGATAATACCATCCTCCAAGTACAGTGACACAGTAGCACAGAAATCAAAGCACACTTTGTATTATTCAGCTTTTTAACTAATAGGTGAATATTATTAATGACTTAACAGCAGCAAGAAAAACTAGTACGTTATTATATATTTTAGATAATACGCTCTGTTAGCATTAATGCAGAGGATTCTTTATATCTTCATGTAATAGGTACCCCAATGATTTAACTTTGAAAATGCTGTGCCTTCTTTTATTATCTCTGGCTAGCTCGCTCTGTTAGTGTTTTGTCGTGCTTACCACCTTGCTGTCTAACCCATTCTCACTCCACAATCCTACAGTAAAAAACAAATACCGGCATTTTGCAGTGTAAAGTATTTTTGAGACGCCGCTGTTGTAGCTGGTGCATACCCTTTGCATTTCAATATTCAAAACTGTTGACTTTCAAAAATGCAAAACCCACCACCTCCTTCTCAGTCGAGATTCTGCACGCTGCCGGGGGCATGCCGGGGCTCGTGTCCTGGTGGATTGCTGAGATACCAGCCGGCTTGGTTCAGTGAAGATACCTTCCAGCTTCACTGGTCCATGTCATTTGAAGGATATGTAGTGGTGTTCTGACCACTGAATGCTTACAAGTGTCATGGATGCTGCAAGAATCTGATACCCCTGGTGCTGGGAGCCGGCTTTCCCTGTAAGCGGGAGCGTACACAAAAGGATCGCACTTTAAGTAGACCTGGATTAGATTCTAAGTTGCGCTTACTTAATGACTTACGGGGGACTCCAAATACCACAAATACCACGTTTTTTATCTGTAATATGTCTGCACGTCTCTGCAGACAGTGGTATTTCAGAGACCCTTAACCATAGCGGGTGAAAAAATACCGTCACCTACTCTACTTTAACGTATGTTTAATGACAGCGTTGTAACTAGCTTCTCTTGATTGGGTTCTTTGGTGGCGGTGAAATCAGAGTAAAACCAGTTAGATTTCTCCTATTTATAAGCAGGCATTAGAACTTACTCAAAATGTTAAAACGGTGGAGATGTTGAAATGCTCTGTGATACAGAATACAATTGGTATATTTTTGGTTTGGGTCTTGGATGATATTCCTGGGAATTCATAAAGGTCACAAAGGCCCGTCTTTGAATCTTTATCGCTTTAAGATTTCATCAGGCTGCCTAAGTGTACAAATGCCGCCTTAAACATGAACAAAGAAACAAAAGAAACATACCCAAGACTGAAGAGATTTCCAGACTTGTCCTTCCTGTTACTCATAGTTTCTCTAAAGTTGCAATGACAGGTTGACATTCTTCCAGTAAAATGTTATTTTAGGGAAGAAAATCTGCAAAGAGTTTCTTAAGTTACTAATTTGCAGAAGGAAATTTAAAAGTAACTAACAGTTAAGTACGTGTGCAAATACATAAAAACTATTACACGAAAAAGGACTTTAAAAGTTTGATTACCTTTTCTGTGAGCAATGGGGACCTTGGTAATTTGGAATTTAAATTTTAATGGAAGGTCATTCACAAAAGATTCATATGTTTTTAGAAAGAGAGTAACTGTTCCTCTTGTGCAGTGTAATATATACTGCACAGTACAGTATGGGTTGGTGAGAAATACAAGCAGCACGGTGACATAGCCACATGCTTGCTGCATATTGAAGAAATTAGGAGAATCGCACTCAGAACTTGCCAATGACTTTTCTGCATTGTTAAAAAGAACATATTTCTTTTGTAACACGCTACTTAAAAACAAAGTACATACATATCCATACACGCACTACCACTTTGGAGTACTCTGGAATTTGGGCTACGTATATTTCTGAAACAAAACGAGTGTAATGGGAAGCTCAAAATATGGTGATTCTCCTCTGAAATGTAACTGTAAATATAGCACTGGTTCTTTGTTTAAGCTTGTTTTTTATGTGGTAAATCACATGTGCTCACTTTTCTGACAAACACAAGTTTTTGCTGTTGTCAGGGCTGGAGGAAAGCGATTTTAGATCATAAGAGCCAGCCTGCACACTATGAGCAGAGTTATTTATAAAGTTTGTGCTACAGATGAAGATCCTGCAGCGCACGTGGTGCTGGGGCTAGAAGGCACCCGGGTTGTCTTCACCCGGGTGCCACAATGAAAAACACTCTTTACCTGCAGGGAGAGCAGTTTTTTTTTCATGAAATTTCCTGAGGGAAGGTAACACTTGAACGCCCTCATGCATTTTTGTAAAATTATTTTTCAAAATACAGCAACTAAAGGATCATCATTTAAAAAGTTTAGGAATGACGTTCCTGACTTGTGAACCTTGCCGTGCCCTCTGAGGTTTAGGACTTTACCACGGGGGGTGGGTGTTTTGGCTCTGATCTGACATTTGATCAGGTGCTCAACTCTAAGCAAGTTAGTAATCCTGTTGACTTTGATCTCCCTTTTTCAGGTTAATGCTGGAGCTTTCTGGCCTCTATGATCCCCACTTACAGTAGGGCCTCAGTACACAAGCCACTATTAAAGCCTTTCGAGGCACCGTCAGTTTTGACATCAGTAGGAAAAATCCCAGTTGATTTCAGCATGGAGTGGATTGGGCCCATTGTGGTGACCCTGAACATTAGGCTTAAATGATGTTTGTCTGTCCCTGAGAGACACAGATAACTGTGCTGTGTCATGTTTTGTGTTGTTCTGGGAAGAAAATGCATTTAGATGGAGGAATGTTCGTCTTCCAGTTATTTATTTGACTCTCGGGACTTCACTAGAGTATTGAGTTGATTAAAATGTCTCTGTGCTTTATTGTGTAATATAATATATTTTATACAATACACGGTATGTGTTTTCAATTTTTAAAAAGTTCTGGGTTAGAGCATTACCGTGTTACTGGAAAGAATTTCACTTGAAACGTGAGTGAGATAGCGAGAATTATTATTGCTTCCATGTTTACTTGCAACAATGAAAATGGTTAAAAACACCTCACTGCTATGAAACGCTTAGCTTTTAACTTTAATTTTGCTTGTGCTAATGCACAATATAGCTGTAGAGAGAGAATGGAGCACCATAGAAAATATTTAAATTATGGGGCTGATTATTAAATGTTTTACCTATATATTGTTGCTTTTTCATAGAACGTTGCCGTGATTTTATGGTTTCACTCACCTGTAACTATTTACAATGACTTCTGTTCCAGACAGACATGACGAGATAGGCTGGGTGGGAAGAGGCAGCCCGTTACAGCCTGGGAGTTGTTTGTCGGCTGCAGGACACATGCAGCTCCGCTCGACATCAGTGGTTTGGGCTGGTCAGCTCCTCCCAGGATTTGCAGGCAGAGCAGCAGTTAGATGTCTGTACAGCTGCATCAGGTACCTGAAGGCAGAGGGGAATGAGGAAAGTAAAGCTGGGAGAGAGGGGAAGATGCAGAAGAAGAAAGGAATTAAGATACTCCAGGGGAGAAACAGGGCATAAGTAGCAGAAGCAAGGAAGTACAAAGGAGGGAAAAGGGGAGAGAAGAACAGTTTTGAAGGGAGAAAAGTGAAAGGATAGGATACCAGACAGGAAAAAGGACAAAACAAAAAAGACCTTGGCAGATAAAAAGAGGAGAGGGAATGAAACAAAAGGAAAAAAACTAATTCTTGGCAGAAACAGCATCTGTTGTCAATAACAGCTGAGTATTTCAGTTTCTGGAAAAGATATTTCAGATGTGGGGGTGGAAAAATGGACGCAGATCAACCAAGTGACCTGAGGTGGGAAAAGTCATAGGCAGGAAATATGGAATTAAAGAGTAGAAGAGAAAGGAGGGAAATAAAAAGACAAAGAGATAAGAAGGCTAAGCCTGACCATGCTGTTTTCTGGGTTCAGCAAAGTTCCAGCATGTACAGACCCAGCTGTTTTTCTATACTTTTGTTCCCCTGACTACTAGACCTTGGAGAGATTACAAGTGCAGGTTCTGGTCCTGCTGAAGCTGATTGTAGAGGTTTTTATTTTTCTTTAATTTCAGCGGGGAGAGGGTGTCATCCAGACTGTTTGGTGTTAGGTGATATTAGTGAAAGTGACAGCAAATTAAACAGTGACAGGTGATGAAGATGATATGACCAGTTTTCACTCAGTAGGAGGGTGGTAACTGTTGATGAAGAAGGAAAATGTAAAGTGATGAACAGCGTGAGATGCTAGCATTTATGTGGAAGATATACATACCCAGTCTGTTTTACTTTCTGCAGAGGAGATTAAAAATTTGAAGAAACTGGTTATATCCCTTGGTGACTAAATAATTTCCTTCTTGAATACACTATTTGTCTACAAATCTCACAGGCTGTAGTTCAGTTTGACTTCTTTTTCTGCTAAGATTTTTGTAGGGTCTCAGTAGGGCATGTTTGGTGGTTGTAAAAAATTTTGCTTGTTTTTTCACTAAAATACATTGTTCTGTGTTCTAGTAACAGCCACCTGCCTGGCCCTTTGTGATTTGGATTTTTAACTAATATTTGTACTCATGGTTAATTGCAAGTGAGAAATATTTCAGACCCCAAATTAATGTCCGAATAAGAACCATACTTTAAATGTATGTGAATTATTAACATTTGCATTACAGTGTGGATGAAGTGAACGTGAGGCTCTGGTTTATTTTAGTGGGCTTTGGATCAGGTCTTATGTGCCTGAATTAATATCAGGAAATTGTGCCTGTGCCAGGACTCTCTCAGCTGAGCTGCAGAAGGGAGACTGACACATTAGAGGCTGCAGGGAAGTGAACCACAGACCTGTAGTCAGTTTAATCCTAGTTAGTCTCACCTACTTGCCTTACTTGCCTTATGTGCATTCATTTGCCTTTGGAGACGGGCTAGTGCTGAAGTGTAAGTGAGGAGATGTCAAGTATCCAAGAGGGAGGGAGGCCTGGAGCTCAGGTTATGGTCAGAGGCAGCACTGTTGTCCTAAAAGGACTGCTGTGGGTCAGGACAGTCCCTTGGGAGCCTTCTTAAAGACACGTGTGTCCTGGCTGGTAAAATCCTTGAGAGCTGTGATGGCATAGGTGATAGCCAGTTTCTTGGCCCAGTTATAGTACTCATTAGGAGAAACATAATTTATGAAGAGCATTTAATGGCCTTTCTTATGGGCAACCAGCTTTCCAACAGCTGTATGAGAAGAAGGGTGCCAAGTACCATGTGCAGGTACTCCCCCTGCCAGTCAGTGTCCTGGTCAGAGGTACTAATTGGGATAGTCTCCTTTGTGAACTGCCAGCCCCTCATGATTTATGTCCTTAGGTGACACATAGTCCCAATACCTCCAGCTCCTTCCCCACCTCCTGCCCTCTCTTCCTCCAGAACTTCAGTTTCTCAAAACCCCTTACTTCAAAGCCTTTTGAACATCCAAACTACTCATTTTCCCTTACCAGTCTGCTTCATAGGCTCCTTGCTTCCAGGCCACTCTGCCAGATAGGGCTTTTCCCCATATCCAACCTACCTGAGCTTCACCTCTGGATGTCCCTTCTCCTGAATCCTCTGCTACCATGGCCCCTGGCCCCTCAGTGCCCCTTCCACCAGGCTCCCTACCTCACACACACCAATGCCGACTGCTCCAGACCTCTCAGCTTGGATCTCCAGAGGCTGCTGCAGCTGGTTGGGCTGAGCTGCTCCTCAGCTTTCCATCACCCTGTCCCTTTTAGCACTTGAAGCAGCTTCAAGTATCTGCATCTGCATCCCCAAACTCTTTTTCCAAGAGGGGAAATCTTTCACTGGATTTCAAGCCGCCTTGTTCTAGAGGGAAAATTAAGTTAAAAAAAAATTCTTACTAAGCCACTCAAACTGAGAGTAAAGTGCCTGTGGAAATGGGAACTTCCTCCTCATATGCTGTACTTTAGCAAAAATGTCCCTTTCCAGCACCTGCAACAGTCTGTGCAGCTCATTTACAAATCCTGGGGGTCCCTAAAAGAATGGAGCTGTCTCCCATGAGGTCCTGTGCTGTTCTTGCCCATGCTTTGGCAACACAATCCAAGACTGTCCTGTCAGGGAGAACATAGGTCACAGGTGGTACAGAGCCTCCTAGATAAGGAAATTCCCTCTCAAACAAAGTATGATTTATACTTAGGGTGTACCTTTTACAAACGGAGTGCTGTAGGATCATGGTGAGCATCACACACACCTGTCTTGGCTGCCTACATGTCCTATCTGAGGCTTTTCTGTTCACTCGTTGCCTGATGTGCATCCCCTTCCCATGGAAAGAGGAGATAGAAAGGAGACGGTCTTTGAAGGCATATCATGGCTTCCTTTTTTTCCTTATAGCAGAAGAATACAGAGGTTCTGAGTCTGTAACTGCTGAGCAGTAAATGTAACAGAGCTGTGATGGTGTACTTGTTTGTATTTGTACTTGAAGAAAAAATACAGGGAGCCTTGGGGGCAAGGGAAGTGAGGAGAGCAAACATAGAACACAAAATCAATCATATTTGCTGCCTTCCTGAAATTTTCTTTAAAGACCGTCATGCCTAGTACTTAGTAGTCAACACTTCTTGCTATATTCTTGGAAAGCAGACAATAAACTTTGAGCAAGTATTATCAGCTGCCAAGTTCAATGGAAACAGACAGTTTGCACTGAAGCTGGAAGTAAATAGAAGTTGATGCCACAGTTGGTTCTTCCTATCTTCCCTGACTGCCGCCTCCTTTCAGGAAAAAAAAAACAACAATGGAAAAGGTAACCACTTATAGCTTGGGTGAGACAGCAGCAAGTTGTGTCTCTTTTCCTCAGCTTCCTAAGGAAAAGAAGACTCAGCTGAGGAGAACGCAGCCTCTGATGCAGAGACCTCCTGTCGTCATGGACATCCGATACAGAATCAAACAAAAAAAGGACCTTCTTGACTTTTCACAGTCTGAAAAATCAAAAAGAAGAGTTGATTGAAATTTCCTAGGGGAAAAATGCGGGTTTGACCACCCTGAACATTTCCATTTTACCACCTCTGTCTAAAATAAACAAACAAAAAAAGAGGTGGGGAAGGGGAAGGGAAAGAAAATTGCAAAAGCATCTAGCTTTGGCATTTTCTTTAGTTTTATTTTTAAAAGTATTCAGCATCAAGGGAATTTCTGTAAGGTTTTTCAGAATTTCCAACAATATGGAAAATCAGTTGTTTGCATAGTTTTGCCAATAAGATTCATGACACGGGAGGTTTTGTGACTCATTTACCAACATAGGCTTTCCTGGTAAAATTCCTTTGATTCAAATCCCTTACAACGCTTCAGATACTCACTGTGTGGCTAGTAAGGGTATCTTTAGCATTCAGATCTCAGTGAATTTAAAGACTTGCGTTCAAATGATCTGTTTGTGTAGATATTGTCACTATAGAAGTACTATTCGTGATCTCACATAGGCGACACATCTATTAAAGCCTGTCTCAAGCTATAAGGAACAACAGTGTTGTGTATGAATACAGCAACCTTGGCAGGACTCCATATGGGAAAGCTACTGAGCATCTTTCTGGGGAACTGTTCCAGTCTCCTGTCAACATGAAGAATAAGCTGGTAATACAGGGAGGCAAAGATGAGAAGGACATTCCTGTGTGTTCCTCTCAAAAGAACGCTGATGGTAGATGCCACTCTTCCAGGATAGTTGCCCCTAAGCTACCTATTAGTTAGAGGCTCTTATCGCAAAAGGAAGGGACATTCACCTTAAAAATCTTCCAGCTAAAAAAATACCCTAACTCTTCAAGATTTACTTAGACACCATTCTCAACTAGTAACAGGCAGTGGGACTGGATTCATAAAGAAAAATCAGGTATTCAGAGCTCTAAACAGATTCCAAGTTAATTTAATCCAGGGGATGGAAAATAGTCTGGCAACTGTAGAAATAAAGGAAACTTTAACTTGTCAGGTAACTTTGTAACAGTTAAGCATGGCCTGTCAGACGAAGGATTCACTTACCCTTAGACTTCTGCTTTTTAGATAGAGACAAAAAGGAAAGATTGTCTTTGAGCAAACAGTAACCCTCCTTTTTGTCTATGCATTTATTTTTAAAAAAATGCATCGGACAAAAATAAAAAAAAAATTCTAGTAGATTCAGAGGACAAAACCAACAATCAATGTCTGCAGCAAATCATTCCCAACTTAGTATTTATGTTCCTAAACTTCAGTCTGTCAGTGGTCAGCAACATGTATTAAATGAGCAGGAGAGTGGGTGTCTCTTGGGCATCACTGAACCTCTTCAGTGAACGTTACAGTGAGCTCTGTTGCAATGAAAACTTGTACTCGGGGCCTTCTGCTAAGCATGCCCACATTGAGAATGAAAAGATGAAAACCAAAATCTTCATGGCGCTAAAGTGAATGGTAAGACTGGTTTTCAGGTACAGTATTAATAGAAAGTTTTTTCACATTCTTTCAAGTATGCCTTGGGAAATAGGTGTGCCTTAGAAGAGTCAGAAACATCCATTCATAAAGCAACATTCATACATTCAGCATATTTTTGAACATATTTTGAACCTAAGAACTAAATAATTTCTTGGTCATAATTTGCAAGGGACCTCAGCATGCTTTCAGTTTTGACAAAATCGAGATATTCTTTTAGGTCTGTACTTTGCCCATAAGGAGAAAGATATTCTTGGTGGGTCAGAGTTCCAGCAGGACTTGGTCTGGCGGCTCTGAGAGCTCAGGTCCTCCCCCTGACAGTGCTATAGGGTTAGGAAGAGATTCTGGATGCCTATTCACCTGTAGGTTGTGATATTCATTGATTCATTTTATGTGATAACAAAACCTCACAAAATTTCTCCGTCCAAAATAAATTTTACATTGTATCTTATGGCTTTCATCAAGTTCATAGTTAAATTCCTGGATAATGATATTTTGTCTCTATTAAACATGTGTTGCTAATCACGGCTATCTTTGCAGTCAACTGCAGAAGCCAAAATCCATTGAAATAAGCAGTTTTCATATGACACTTTTGTTGCACTGAAATGCCTGTCCAGGAGCGTGGAATGTAATTGTCAAAGATCTCATGACATGTTCTGTGATGGCAAAATAGTTTCTTCAGTCACGGGCAAATGGATGCCTGCAGCATCAGTTTAGATTTGCAGACCGCAACTAGATTCTCCATTACATTTTGTTGGACACAACACTCCTCCAGATGCCTTTTTAGAAGAAAAAGGTTACTAAGGACTGCCCTGGTTTCTGAAGATTAAAGTAAGTCTTCAGTGTTAACAAACAAAAGGTCTGCAACTGAAATGCTGATTGGGACAGTGTATTTATCTCTTTGTCTGTTACCTTGAGGTTGGTGTCTAAACCTCACTGCAACATTTTGCTTCTGCTGCAGGTTAATACAGCCACTTTTTCTGAGATTCTTGCTACTTCTTGTTTTGACAGTATCACTATGTGTCGGCCTCCAGTTTCTCAAATCCTTTGATGTAATGAGATTTGTGGATATAAGTAAAATTCACCACCAATTTACCTGCTCTTGCTGGATCTGGGCTGGTCTTATGGCTGGTTTTTTTTGCACCTAATTTCAGTGAGCAAACACCTGAAGTTTGATTTGGCTCTGCTGCGTTTAAGGTCAGCACTCAAGCAGGAGCGAGGCATCCCGTGTCTGTGAGGTCCCTGGTTTGAAGAGCCACCTGGCTTGCTCCATATTCAAAGCCATGATGATAGCCTATATTAAAAGAGAATTAATGATCCAGGTTTTTGGTTTTATTATAACCCTGAGTTAATAGGAAAGTATAGTTGGATAGTCTTTTTTTTTTTTTTCATTGATTACTATGGTCACCTTACATGTCTAAGATGCAGTTTTCTTTCTGAATGTGTAACACTGCACTGAATGCATTAAGAACCACAGGATTGCCACTTCGTCGTTGTAGTCTTCCATTTCTTTGCATTCGCTAATGCAGAGAGGGGAGCCTTATTGCATTGTTTAAAAACTGGAAGAGTCTGGAGCAAACCTGTTGTTGTTGGGGCTTGTTTTCTTGCCAACCTTGGTGGAATGAACTTCTGCTAACTGCCCAGATAAGGAAAACCCATCAGTTCAAGATTGATGGATATGCTAATAAAGAAAAACAATGTACAAGAAGAGTATTTCCCATTCATGCGTTTTCCATTAACATGAGGCTGTCAAGGTTGCAAAAGAGCTTTGGGTGCAAGTGGTTGTCAGGAGTATTGAGGTCTATTACTGTCTTTTCTACTGATTCCTTGTGAGTTCTTGGGCTCAGCACTTTGCCCTGTGTATTCATGGTTAGTTTAGACTATGGACTAGTGACCTGAATTTTAGAGCTGATGCACATCTGCTGCTACCTTTGAAATGAGTAGGATTTAGGTATGTTGATGGGTATTCAACATCTCTGAAAACAAAGCCACTTACATGAGTTCTCAAATTCCTAGGTTGGTGTGCCTGAAGGAAATGATACAAGTTTGAAAATGTTGACTTTAAAATACACTTTGGTTTCCAGTCTTGTAAGTAGACAAAATAAATTTCACACCACATGGGGTACCCAGGAACTTAATTAAGGTGAATTAAGTGTTTTAAAATCTTTGCAGAACAGAAACTGCAAAGTGTGTGCAGAATAATAACAGCACGTGTGTGTTCATCAATCAGAACTAGAGTTTTGAATTCTAGGTATAAGAAATGCTTTTGGGATAAGATATGGATAAGTTTATCTCAGTTTTTGCCATGACATCAGCCTGCCTGGTCGCAGTTAACATTATTTTAGCCTTCCCTGACCAGGACCTACTACTGCTAATTGAACACAAGATGATCATAACAGCCTTGCTAGGGATACTGTGAACCACGGTGTATAACTGAATAGTATGTTACACTGTGAAATAAGGACTATAAAAAGAGAGTGTTTCAGATATAATGGAGAGCATGGTAATCTTCAGTTATCCAAATAGCAAACATGTAATAATGCAAGAAAGGGAGAAACTTTATCTTGCTATGGTATTACACATATTTTTAAATCCTCCCTTCATCGTAGTGTTTCACTGAATTACATTTTTATTAATATTTGGAAAAGTCTTCTACATATAAGCAGTGATCATTTCCACGTCTTTCATATTTTAGAATGTATTTTAAGATTTAAAAAGTACTGCTCAGTGCAATATGAAACACAAATATAATGTAATAAATAAATTTTTTTTCAAAACCTAAAATGTAGTGATTCACACCAAAACTTAAAAAGCAGAATTGGCTCCAAGAAAACACATCAGTTTAAAACATGCATATCTTTAGTCACTGTATTATCTTTACTTGGTTCACTGGAAGAGTTCTCAATATAGATGAATTAGATGCTCGAGTAACAAGAACAAGTAACAATCTCTTCTTTGCCATGTGAGAGTTCCCTGTGCTTTTGGTAGAGACTGTGCTGGCTATTAAGTTCTTATTAAACTTTTATTAAGGGCTTCTGTTCATGCTACTTCCCATTTTAAACATGTAAAAATACTAAATATTTTTTAAACATTCCCATATAGCAGTGCTGCTCCTTCTCAACAAACAGTAGCTTCTCAGATTGCTTAGCTGAAAAAGTAATGTTAAGGATAGTTGCAGCTGCCAAAGTCTGGAAACTCAGAGTTACATCTGACATTTCATTCTTCACCTTAACTATTGAGCCTTGGCCATTCATTGGTTTTTCACAGTGCTTTGGAGTTGGAAGGGAGTTTTACAGATGAAAGATGAAAATCAAAATAAACTCCTTTATCAAGTAAACCTTGCAAGGGCATTCTGAATTTTACAATACACGGGGAGTTGATTGTGATATAACATACAACACAAGAGGGTTGGAATAAACAATTTATTCTCTATCGTTAGGGATGGCCATGCATAACTGACTTATGGCTCTGGTTTGCTCTGCCACTTGTTACGTGTGCAGTCATCCCTAACTCATACCAAAAATAGTTTGTCATACTCCTGTGTTGCATCATTTTTATCAAATGTTCTCTCATTAAAAACTTTATCGGGGACATTGAACGTTTCAAGACACTGGCAATGCTTATGAAAGCTTTCCCCAGAGCTTGGTCTCACTGAGTGGAGTTGGTGCCGACAGTGATCATCAGACAGTTCCTGATATCCTATGCAGATACAGTCTGGTGGGCAGGTAACAGTCATCGTTTGACAGTACGTAGCAGGTTCAGTGCAGGGGTCAAAGGCTGGCTTGTCAGAAAGACTGAAGGACCGCAGGGGTTCCCCGCAAGTTGGGAGTGAAGCAGGGGGGTAGGACACCATGGGACAATATTGCAGTTTCACTGCCCCCGCGGTGTAACTCCTGCCCCTGCAGTGAGGATTCCATTTCCTCTGCTGTCAATTCAGGACCTTCCCTGAGCCCTAAATCCATTTAAAAACAAACAAGGCCATCTGCCAGATAATTCCCTGGCCATCCTTGTGATAGATGTGTCTGCAGTCTGTAGTTGTCTTTTGGATAGCCATTTGAAAGGTTTTATTCCTAAGCATTGTGTGGATCGAGCCTTCAGCTGCGTGCTCCCTTCCTGAAGGAGGTTCCTTTTGGGTAGTGCGTGTCTACAGCACAACCTGGTTCATTTTGCCCAGTCTTCTTAAGAGAGGATGCAATCCTGGTACAAATGTAAATTGGTGGGTCCCCAACACTGTCTAGGCAGTAGTTGGAGCTAAGCCACTGGTGTGCCTCAGTGGTAAAGCACCCGCTGCCGGAGTGCACTGCTGAGATTGGAGCTCCTGGGTGGTGGTTTTACCCCATGGCATGCAGTTGTGATGGTGGGCTTTGGTTCGTGGCATTCTGTACCTTTCTTGGCCAGGAGTGTTTGCTGCAGACTGACACACAGATTGCTACAGTAATGTTGTCATGCTTGGAAAAATGTTGGTGTTTGGCAAGGGTGCTTTCCATTAAATGCATGGTCCCCCTGCACATTTGTTCATCTTGATGCATTTTTTCCAGGCTACGTCACCTTCCTACTTCATGGGAACATTTTGAGCGTTAGACCTTTCTTTCAGCGTTATCACACCCAAGCTTTGTATAACTGATGAAAGTTCAATTATATGCGAAGTGACTATTAAAGCATCAGGGCTCATCTGGGGGTCTGGGTCTCCCCTCCCCTTTTCACTTACAATTGTGCTAAATCCCTTAATGTTGCAAAGAAATCGTACATTCATCAGGTGGAGCGTTGGAGGCCAGGGTGCAGATAACCGCTTTTACTGCATATGAGACATTGCAGTCCTGTTCTTAAGAACTGCCAGGCAGATTGGGAATCACGGTCACGGTTAATAGCAGCGAATTGCCAGCTCTTGATGGGTGGGTAGTCACTCTTTTCAGTGGTTGCCCCCTGGGGGAGAAGGTAGAAAAACAGAGGGAGGGAATTAGAGTGACTTTGCACAGTTGAGCAGGTTCATGCCGCTGGATCAGTGGCAAGCACTGGCAGGGCTCCACTCTGGGGAGGCTCACAACAACATCACAGTCTCATTTTTACCAATTGGTGTTGCTATAGCCAGTGGTGCACAGGGGGAGAGCAAAGAGAAGGGGGGGAGCCGGGGGGGAGAGTGAAAGCAAGAGTCTGGATTAAACAAACAAAAGTGCTTGTAAGTAGCATTTAACCCATAACCATTAGCCCAGTGCTGCTAATTGTACTAAACTATATATCTGAAGTTCAGTGTGTGATTAAAGAGTTGGCTCACAAACTCTCTGCATAACCTTAATTTTTTCAAGGTTCTTTGAGTGTAGAATGGCTTATAATAATGATTTTGACTAATACGATTTTTGACATGCAACTTTAATGCTTAACCTTAGTACAACTCCAGAGCATTTCATGTGTATTCAGCTGTAAAGAGTGATGATTTAAAGGGATAATATAAGAAAAAGGTCGTTCTAGAATGAACCTCTAACAAATTGCATAAAGGAAGCTTATTATTCCATGAGTAGAGCGATATGCAGCTTTTCTGATCATTTTTCTGCTTGGTTCAAAAAATTGTTGAGACATGATTGGGGAAAGAAACACAAAAAATGAAATGGAAAACTGCAAGCAGTGAACATTCTTTTGATGGTTATGATTTTGTTGCCACTAAGAATACTCCTCAGTAATGTGGTTGTTCATCTTTCCTCTTGTTTTGGGTGAAGAATTCGTTCCAATAAGAAAATGCTCTTATTGGTTGGAGGATTGCCTCCCGGACCTGACCGGCTACCCAGCAATTTGGTTCAGTATTATGATGATGAAAAGAAGACGTGGAAAATACTGACAAGTAAGTGGTTTATTTTTGTACAGTTGTCTTGATGAATTTAAAAACATGGTTAATCAAATTAGACACTTTATTGATTTGTTTCTCTTCAGAGGTTTGTTTATGTATCACAGGGGGCTTCACAATGGAGCAATAAATTGAGATTGCAGAAGATGCTAATTTTATAATAGGATAGGCCTAAATTAACATTGGCTTAAAATCATTCCAGTAAGTTTTTTAAGTAAACTTGTAAGTCTCTCATACTGCAACATGAATACTTGCATATTTATGTACATATGAATAAAATGTGGTTTAGGGAAAAAAAAAAGGCAACGTTCGAGACAGTTTTCTCAGAGTCAGATCCCTGGTAAGCCATAGTACTAGAGCACATCTTTGATTCTCTTTTGCATTTTCATTTCCTTCTTCCAGCTTTATCTGTTGTCCTCAATCATTAAATGCTGACAGAGGCATTGGTGGAATATATCAGCTACAATAAACAGTGCACAGAAGCTCGTATCACAAAGTTCTTTCCCACCTTCTTTTAAAGGTTGATTGTGTTTTAGAGTAAGTATTTTGCCTCGAGCATCGAGATTTGGAACTTATTGTTATGTTGGTTGCGATTCCCAGTCTGACTTGGTCATGGAATCAAATCATAGCTTCTTGAGTGCAGCAGGCTGTGTGTGCATTAGTCCCCTTGTGGCTAAACTGGCTGCATTGGTCAATAAAA
>VYZW01003155.1:1826-25508 GCA_013401315.1 Balaeniceps rex | reverse complement strand
TGACACAAACTGAACGGCTGATGGGTGTTTGACGGTCCTTAGTAACAGCAAAAGTTCTGCTCTATCAATGGGGTTTCACTGTGCGATGATATTTTGCAGTCCTCATAACTACTTACGGGATGTGGGGCAGCGGGGGGGGGTCTCTGTGTCACCACCTCATGCCTCACTGCTCAGAACCAGCCACTGCTGCTTCGGTTTTAATTACCAGCTATGGTCCTGCCAGGAGTCCTTGTTTAATCTTAGAACTCCTTTGGTTGTTTGTTTTAACTGCAACGTTTAAGATTAATTAAACTTTAAGGAAGTGAAACAATGTTTTGTTTGTTAGAATTATTCTATAATAATTGCAAGTTTCAAAATCCAGAGCCTATAAAGATTTTTTGTGTTCAGAATTGCATAGCTCTCCCAAAAACCCTACTGCTAAGGCAATGATGTATTACTTTCACTTTCATTATATGTTTTTAATCAGAGCGTGACTTCACACTAGACAAAGCGATGCTTTATGCATGGTCTCCCTTGTTTTTTGCTAAAATCTTTTGACATGATTAATTTTACTTTAATGCTTTTGTCTTGTTGTAATGGTAAGGATGATGGGTGTAAACCAGGGCAAAAAATACATGCTTTTCTGTCACAATGCCTCTAAGCATTTAAAAAATATATTAAATGAAAGAAAAAAATATCACAAGAGACTGATCCAACTGGAATTAAATTTCTTGCTACGTGAACAGAGAATGTAAGAAATAAATAAAAATGATGCAGTCATTGTTTTAGGTTTTTTTTTTATTTATTTTTCCATAGCAATGTATCCATCTGTCTGATTAGAAGTGATGAGTAGGAGAGAAATTGTGTCTTACAGATTTCTAGGTATACAGTGAATCCTCCTTTCAATGCAAAATTCCTTTTTCTCTAAAGCACAGAAGGGTAAAATATTGGAAACGTTATTGAACTCTTACATGGCACGTTCCATCCATGTGAAGCTGCAGCTGCAGCAGGTCTTTCTTTCATATCGGTACTTTGTTTTTCAGTAAGATGCTAATTGTAACATTCCTTAACCTCCGTAGCTAACCACATCATCCACGTAAACCATGGAGAGGATTCAATGAGCATCAAAATAGTGGCAAATAAATGTATGGGCAATAATGCATTTATGCTTAGGTATTGCACTAGGTTTGGATTTCAATGCAATGTAAAAGCCAATGTCATTGTCCAATGAAAAGTATAATACAGGAGATATATTTGGATAAGAAAGACAGGGAAATGTCCAGAAGGTCACCAGACTGGAGAGTTTAGTCAGGATGACCAGTGCCCCATTTCTGGTTACTTCTTTTCCTAGTTATCCCTTAGTCTTATTTTAGTTAATCTTGACCTTTCTGCCCTTTGCTAGGTATTTACATCTGCTGTGTTTGGTCCATGTGTAAGGACAAACAATGAATCAGGCACTTCGATTTCCTTCTCCATCTCTCTCCTTCATGCCAGCAACAATTGCACAATATCAAGGAGTTGTCATTTATTTGTCTTCCTCCGACTTGCTGATCGTAACAAGCAGCTGCTAACCTTTTCATCCTCGATTCTCGGATAAAGGCGATCCGCCTTCTTCTTCCTTCCCCAGGTTGGCTGTGCTTTCATTTTCACATGAGGCAATCTCCACTGCAGGTAGTCTGGTCTGAATACAATATCTTGTCATTGCTATTGTTTTGACTTTTTTAAAATTCCCTTGAATATGTTCTGTGACAGGACGGCCTCCTGTACAGCAGTCTTCCATCTTCAGTAACAACACTTGGAGTGTCAGACAGCTCTTAGGCATACTGGTGGTTCTAGAAACCCTTTCAGCATCATTATTTATGCATTTTACCCACAGGGGAGTCAAGTAAAAGGAAGGTAGAATGGTTTGCTTCATATCATAGTCAGCATCAGAGAACCTGGGTTATTCCACTTCCCAGCCTACATCGTTTCTGCTGGAATAGGTGGCATTTCTTTCTCTTCTGTTTTCTTTGGCAATGCTGTGACACTCAGTTGTGTCAGCCTTTCCTATACAGAATGATACTTTGTCCTTCCTGGGTAAATTAATAACAGAAGTCCTCTTCCTCTGTTTTTCTGAAATGGCTTTGGAGTCACTAAGAGTTTCTTGGTCCTTCATGTGTTGGAGTTTTCTCTTTTCCAAGTTGGTTACTTACAAGACAGACAGTATGATTTATGTGCTCACATCAGAGGTTGTTGGGAGAAATTTTCAAAGGCATAAATGTCAGTTTAAGTACCATTACATTACACATATTGTGCCTTTGGAAATGTTACGTCTTTTAAGTAAGTAAATTTATCCACTGTAGAGCTTTTACTTTTTAGAAGAATGATAGAAACAAAGGCTTCCTCCTTCAATTTACCCCCAATCAATTGGTAACTGAATAAAAGAAGTGGTGTTTGCAAAAAGTGAGTCAAGTCAGATGGACAGGTTAAATTTCTTAACATATGCCCGTTATAATTTCTTCCCCCTTTTTTTGTCACTTGTGAGAATAGTGCACATTGCGTTAATCAAAAATGTGTCTTGATGAACACCTCTTGGCAGCCCTGCTAAATTTTATCTTTCTTACTCCATTTATCCAGCAGTTGGGGATGGTGCAGCTACTGCTTCAGTGCTGTGTCGAGGATGGTTTCAGCACTGCATTGAAAAGCTTGAGCAAGCATTAGCATATTGCTAAGGCAGAAGTCTTCATATTATCCACTAGGGAGATTTAATAAATGTGGTAGATGTATGTAGAAGTTGTACATGTACACATATGCACATGCTTATACGTATCCTCCTTCTTAAATAAACATGCTGATTGCATTAAAAGCTAATTTGAAACATAAATTCCATCTGTATTTTCCATTCTTATATTTTTATAAAACCTTTATAACCCTTTTAAAATGTTCAAAACCAGGAAAATACAGTCACAAAAGAAGAGAGATTCATACACAGAAATGTTGACTGATCAGTACGACTATCCAACTTTAAGCCTGGATTTAGGAGATTTATTCAATGTGGTCAGACACACTGCCAATAAGCCACATGCTTTACACATACAGGGAAGTGAGAATATAGAAGTGAGAAACAGAAATATAGTGAAGAGTATTTTTTTACATGTGACATACTAGAGGTTAGCCACAACTCCCATTCTGAGGATGATGCATGGGAATTCAACCATGCAAGTGCCATTAATGGTGCACGCCTGCGTATCTAAGAGCAAGACAGAGCTTGAAGAATGAGTGAAAATGTAGCATGTTCTCACAACGAATGCTGTACTTGTGCCTTAAATATTGTTTTCTTCTGCACTACCATTTGAGATAACTTTCAAGAAATGTCAGCTCTCTTTCTGTGTGTTTTTCTTTTTGATTGCAATGTTGTTAGCTTCTGCTTTTACACAGGTGTTACTTGACTGCGTGTATCTTTTCTGATAACCTCTGTACTCTGTTCCTGGCTTGACCAAGCAACCTGTTCACTTCACCTCAGAGAATGAAGGGCTATTGTACGTAAATTACTCACTTTTTTTTAAATCATTTCAGTTGAGACTTTCTGCTTATCTGCAAATTACCCTCTTATTTGTAAGTGTGATGTGTTGTAGATTCTGGTAGCTTTCTCTTCCTGTATTCCCAGTCCCTTTATATCTTGCTGTGCTGTGTCTTTGAAATGGCCGGTCTTATCACTGCATTCAGTCTGTTTGTGCTAAAGCCCTCAATAGTCTTTCAGCTTCTCTTGGCTACTTTCTGCCCTTTGTTACGGACTTGTGAACACCCACCTCTCTGGAAACCAAGCTGTTCATTTTCTTCCGCATATACAAAGATGCCTGAACCTACTCACCTTCATCCTCAGAAACTCTGCCGGCAAACAGTAACTTTCAGGTAGAGTCCAGAAGTGTTACCCAAATGTTCTGTTCCCTGCCTCTGCTCAGCCAGGTTTGTTTGTGGTTGAAAACCTGAGTGGGACAAGAGAACAAGGCACAACCTCGTTCCAAGACATCCTTAGGCAGGGGACCGAGACAGTGCAGAGCTGAGCCGTGGTTGGCCCCAAGTAAGAAGGTGGCAGGTGTAAGACCGGTGAGTTATCAGATGATCTGTGCCATTTCCACAGCAGATGCTGATGTCAGGCTTCTGTGGAGATGTCTTACAAAGAAAGCTGATGGTTCCTGGAGGTGCCGCTCCCTGCTATATCCTTGCAAGTACATCAAAACCTTTGACTCAAAACCTTCCTCCTGGATCACAGAACTTACTTTTTTCTACCTCATCTTTCAACTTGAGTTACACATCTTTATGGATGGCTTGAGGATGACCGTTCCATTTTGCAGCAACTTCTACAACTTTGTTCCAAGGCAAAATGAAAACAAATTCCTTCAAATTTTTTTGCAAAACCAGTCTTGTATCAGAGCGTCCCTTCTCATCTCAACAACTCTTGTGGGGTGGGGAAGAGGCAGGCAGTTGAAGTTCAAGTCCCTGCTTTGCTGAAGTCAGAGTACAGTTTTTTAACTTACGAATCCCTCGTGCATGTCCCAATGAGTATTTAACAGCCCCACCAAAGAAAGTTTTGTCCAGCTTTGCAAGGCTAACTGCAAACCAGAAACTGCGTAGCTACAAATAACAAGTTGCTATGACTTCACCAGTAAACCCAGGTGAGCAACAGAGCATAGGTACTTGGGCTTAATGCAGCCCTAGAGGATTTGCAACATTCCAAGTCATCTCAGCCTATGGGCATTGTGCGTCTGCTATGAACACACATATCCTGGTGCAGTAGGAACTGGGAGCTGCATTGTGCTGTCGTCTGTCCACAGCAAGTGTCTCACCTGGCTAGATACAGATTTCAGTAAAGTCACATAATTTCTAGCGAAAGAAAATATTGTCAAAAATGTTCTCACCTGATCTGTTTGTGTAGGTCCCTTAATACTATTTGGCCACTGTCTCTAAAAAATCAGCCATCTAGAATAACTTCCATGTAAAATTGTGTGGCGTTGTTTGAATTTAGTGCTCACTGCAAACATGGCTTTCTGTTTCTTAGATGATTTCAGGTAAAATTTACGTGTTTATTCTTATCTAGTTGCTCTGGGATTTATGTAGCATTAATGGGAGCTAGGCATGTATGGAGATGAAAATGAACTCTAGTGTGTTTCTAGTTGCTTACTTTAGAAAGCATTCCCTTTTTTCAGTACTTAATGTCACGTTTTATTTATGTACAAATGGGTTGCGAACAGGATGGCAAAGCACCACTAGCTGGGCAAAATGTAATCATAAAAAATTCTCATAGAAAACTTAAGACTTTTTTGAGAAGTTGATACATGGTTTATAAATTTTCTCCTCTCAAATGTTCCTAAAACAAAAGGCGGTTTCCTTCCAAGAAGTGTTTTGTACACAATTATTTGCTGTACAGATTTCAGAAGCCTGCCTTAACTTTCTCAGTTTTGTAAGCGCTATTAATGGCAAGAGGTGCACATTTTGCATCCTCAACTTTATTTGCTATTGTATGTCCTTACTGCGTTGTGGTGGCTCATTGTAGGAAGTCATTCTCTTTTCAATTTTCCTCTATTTTCTCACAGCTTGATTAAGTTCCTTCCTGCCTTTCCTTCCCCATCCCTTCCCCCTTCCCTACCTGCCCCCCTACTCCTGTACCTTCCCTCTGTTTAAGACAGAAATAAAATTTATTACGGTCTTGAGAGGGTTTTTTTTTCTAAGCTTTCTGTCTCATACCAGGTGTTGTGTGAGCTACTGCTTTCATTTAACTGGATGCTGGAGTATCTGCAGGAACAGAGTAATACGTCTTTACAGGGATGGGTTTTGGTATGTTGTTTTGTCATATTTATATATTGTGATTCTACTCCCAAATGGGGATTGTGCTACTACAGGGTACGCAACTGCAGAATGACTGTTCACACCGAGGAAAAAAGTGTTAACAAACTGAATAGTAATGAATTAACCTGCAGAAAAAGTATTTTGCCCTAGTACACAGAAACCCTGCATAACTAGAGCATATAATTTTAAATGAAGCAGGCTCTAGGAATGCCTCAATGGGTGTGATGTCGACAGTAGCTCATAATTCATGGATATGAATTATGGCTGAATATCAGGAAAAAACTTCCTGACATTGAGATCTATTAGGTTGTGGAATAATCTCCCGTGGGAAATGGTGGAAATCCCAGTGCTTAAGATCAGACTGAGCACTAGGAAAGGTACAAATCCTGTCCTGGCCTCAATCTTTTAGGGCAAATGAATTAATTGCTTTAACATATGCCTTCCCATCAAGCTACACAAGTGATGTCCTCTAGTATTTGCTGGGCAGCAGCAACAAAGGCAGCTGTAGTACGAGCTACCCTACCTTGCCCCATGACTGTGCCCCCTCTGCTTATGAATAGATCACCCCCAGGGGTAGAAAAAAACAGGTGACTTTGAGCACCCCGAGAGCTGCCCTGAATCGCTGTGCTGGCTTCGTGGGGGTCTTGGCTCGGGACCTGGGGCTCCCTGCTCAGCTTGCAGCGCTGCTGCCAGGGGGCTCACACCCACCCTCTGCACATGGTGCAGGATGCCTCTGGTCCTCCACCTGGGTCTCCTCCAGTGCTGCCCTAAGGCTCCTGCTGCTCTCATGCGTTACCTTAAGTTAATGTGCATGAAGGGGTGGGAGATGCTGTCACAATCTCCCAGAGCAGTCTCTTGATAACGGGACACCAAGGCAGGGTGTCGAATGCAGTAAGTCATGCCGCAAGAGTGTTTGAGGGTACAAGGCCTAAGCAGGTGGTGTCGGTGGACTGGGGTGAGTGGAAAAGCCCGACGTGGGGTGGTCTTGTCCGTAGCGCCTGCGGGGAGCAGTGTGTGAAGTAAGCTGGGTGTATTTTTGGCACGGAGGGGGCAGCTGGTTTCCAGCTGAGGTGCCCCGAGCTAACCTGCATCTGTGTGAACTGCACGTGAGGGCTGAGGCATGGGAGCGAGCCCGGCACCCCGGCCGTTTGGCATGAGAAACCCCCACTCAGGCTTCTTGGGAGCTGGTGAGAGGGACAGCGAAAGGGAATTGGGATCTTTTCCACCGTGTGAACATCTGTTATCCGTAAACCTGGGTAAGCCTACCCGGATGCTCACTGAGCTCAGCAAACACCCAGAGCTTCCAGTGGCTGATGTGAGCCTGTCGTTTTCAGTAACAAATTATCTGTGACTGAATCATTTTAAAATTTCCCATTTTGTTACAAGTAGATAATGTATTTAATGCACACGATTTAGCTTTAATTTAGGGGGAAAAAAGTCTTCAACTCTGCGACGGCTACAGCTACAACTATTAAATCATGCTTGTTTCCTTGTGAGTAAAAACTAAATAGATGCGAGTGGAGTGACCGTTTTGCAGTGATGAAAATAACCAGCACCTTAATGTATATGAGTAGGTCAATGCTTTGAGTTCTGATTATTTTTAAAAAAAGGGAAAAAAAAAAGAGAAAAAAAAAGGGTTGACTCCAAAACTTGAAACTAGGAGATAGTAAACGTTCCTCCCTGGGTTAAGCAGGAAAGGAAAAAGTGAGAGAGATGCATTTACATCACTTTCAGGCAGAGAGGCTTGGCAAATTATGTTATTAGAAATCATTAAAATAGATTTAAATAGAATTACCATGATAAGTGATGTAAGAGCCACGTTTCTTCTCTTCCCGTCCCTCCCCCCCAGTTTTACATGCAGAAGAACAAGAGCGTATGGCTCCGATCTGTACTCACCAGCAGCTGCTTGCTTGCTGGTCAAGAATTACAGCTGCTGTATGTGCACAGCCTTAACAAACATATATACCATATGTAAAAGATACTTTTCTGATTGAAATGACATGAAAGGAATGTCAGAGCTGCCAGATCAGAAAGAAGGAACCAGGTTTTTTTTTTTTAATAGATGAATCATTAAAGACTAACAAAAAAGAAGTCCAATTAAAGGTCATGGAGCAGTCTTCTGCCCTCCTGCACGTGAAAGGCAATGTGCAGGCATAACTGAGGCAGAATTTGACTCCCAAATTAAACTCATTTGCTGGATGCAAAACTGGAAGAAAATCCTTATGACCAGCTTACAAGTGTATATAATGAAAAATTACAATAGCAGAAAAATGTATTCGTATCATATCTCTAATTCAGCAAAGCATTAATCACACTGATGTTCAGCAGTGTGTTTAAATACACGCTTAAGTACTTTACTAAGTACTGCCTGTAAACAACTCTATATAGACGGTGCATTAACATAGGACAGAGTTTATCTATATACTCTCTCCAGAGTACTATAATTATTTTAAGCACTGTGGCAGCCAGTAGCACAGAGCTGGGTGATCTGTGCTGTCCAAATCCCAGCCTTCTGGCTAGTCCCCGTGCAGTCCTTGTCTCCCAGCTGCATTACCACTAATGTCTGCACAAGCTCATTTAAACTTTGTTTTGTTCAGCAGAATCACAACTGCTGGAATCAGCTGGGCATTCACTGTCACCCATTAACTTCAGCCCCAGGAAAGAAAGATACATCCAGGGCAGAGGTGCCCCACGTAAGGGTTTGTACAGCGCTCAGGCCTCCAAATTAAGTCTTGTTAACGTGCAGGGCATTTCAGGGGCTTTCTGCACTGGGGCACATTTCACCTGGCAAGGTTGGAGCCACTGTCCTCCTGTCAGCTCTCGGGCTGCCTCCAGCGCAGATCCAAGAAATGATCATTTCAGCGCTCAGAAGTTTGATTTTTCTTAACTGCAAAGATTTACAACAGCAATAAAGCCCTGGCATAGCATCCCTTTTCCTGAAGCCATGATTTGGCTTCACCCCAGCTGCTTGATTTTAACAGCCTAGCCTCTGCTCAGAGAGGCAGGGCTGCCATGGAAAGGGGTTTCCCCCCAGGTAAAACAGCGCTGGTGCCCACCTGAAGCGGTTGCTGCTATTTGAGGGCTTTCATTTGAAACTTTCAATATTGGAAAATAATTCATTGTCCTCAGAGAAAAGAACTGATTCCTTAGAGAAAAGTCCTCTGGCTTCACATGGCACAAAACTGTAGTGTTCAACGGGAACGAAGATACATCTTTAAATAATAGAAGAATTTGTTTGAATAATGCTAAACTTGCTGTTTCAGGAGAAAATGTTTTTATACAGAAAACTTCTATTGATCTATCACCTTCTATTGATTTTCACAAAAAAAATTCTTCCAGGGCTGGCCATTTAACCATACGATACCACGGTTATTTGCCTCTGCTTCTGAAGTCACTAATAACCTTTTTGCAGTATGCAAATAGTGTTCTTGAGAGCTCTGCATTTCCCCTCATGCCCAGAGGCTTTGCGGGGTGCTGCGGGGGTGCTGGAGCTGCCCATGGGTGCATGGCCAGGGATGGAAAGTCTCCTCCTCTTTGCAGAAGCAAAGCTGTAGAGGTACCACCAGAGTACTGGAAGACTAACGATTGCGCGCCAATGGTGGGTGTAAGGAACCCCACGGAGGGTGCAGGCAGGGTGAAGAAGTGGCTGGTTTTGGTTGGTTGGGTTTGTTGGGGGGTTGCGTAGTTGGACAAGGAGGGCAGATGCTAGAGCTGCCTGCTGGGTCTGCAACTGGAATTGGTCCTGGGTGGGCTCCAGAGACTGGTGCAAAAATGTCATGCAAGTGTCACAGGAATAAAACACGAGCAAAGGACAGTCTGGGCTATTAGAGGTAAGAAAAGTGAACTGTGTGGACCAAATTCATACCACTCCATGAAATCTATGGATAAAATCTATTATGAATTTAATGCCCGTTCTACTTAAAAATGATTTGTGGTTGTCCACTGGAACAACCCACAGACAGATACTAAAAATCTGGAAAGAAGTATTTGATTTACCCATTTGTTGGTCGTTTCTATATGCCTTTGTAACATGTTGTTTCCTGCCACCAGTGGATACAGCACCTGCTGAACTCGGGCCCCAGACCAACTGGGACCTTTAAAACAAAAGAGAACCTGAGAGTACACCAGTTGGGGCTAAGTCAGTAGCATGAAGTTAGTTCAGGTATCGCTATACCATACTGTAACAATTTCGGTACTCACAGTTCTACCCTGGGACCGTCCCCTCAGAGCACAACAATAATACTGCCCTTTGTCATGTGTCTAAATAAAGCCTGAGTACCTAATTCTGATTATTTCAGGGAAGTTGTTGCAGAGTTACATTAGCAGCGTTGCCAACGATTTTATCTCTGATCTTGCACATTTAGTATATTAAGACAAAGCTTTGTGATTCAACTGATTATTTTTTTAAATGGGAGGTTTTGATCTTATGGTTGAAAATTAAAAGTAAATTGAAAGTAAATTGAAGAAAGTAGATTGAAGGGACATCAAGCATGTGTAGTGTCTTGGATTTAGTGGTCTGGATTGTAATTTTTGAAAATGTTTTGGGTTATCAGCACTTGTACTGTAGAGTAGGGAGCAAATAACTAAGCCCACAAGATTTGTAATGTGATTTGAAGACGAGATTTTTTCAAAAATGCTTAGTATTCATGTTTATCAAAACTATGTTTATGCACCTTGGCGGTGCAGTAGGAGTGAATATATTTGTGAACCTCCGGTGACATTGACCTCAGCAAGTGTCCCAAACAGGTTTTTGTAATCTCTCAGGGGTTCTACATATTGCAGAATGCCACAAAGTACTTCTTTATGTCAGAAAACAAAATAAATCAGAGGACTTACCATTTGAAAGTCTACATATAGCTGATCATATGGAGCTATCTTTGCAGACTCAATGTCTAAAGTTCGGCTTTAAGGACTCCACAGAATTTTAATGAAGGTATTTCTCTAATTAAAACACCACACTGCTTCTTGGGATATGTATAGTCAGTGCAAAATTTCAGTGTTTTTGTGCTGTGTAGATAAGGTACACTGGCCTAAGGAGTATTTCACCAGCTCACTTTGCAGGTAGTTGCTATTATAGTTTGTTTGTCATCTGTGGAATTTTTTTGAGTAAAAATCTTTTGCATTTTGTTATGGTCAACGGATTGCAAGAGATTCAGCTCATCTACTTTTCTCCAAGGTAGCACCCAGCAGTTGAGCCACAATGCCTGCTAGCGCTCATGTTCCTAGGTGGTTACAAATGTAAGGTAATATGTGCTCTTTTAAACAATCTAATCAGTGCTTCAAGGTAGTTTAAGCCAGTGGCTTTTTCTAATTGTAAGAGACTAGAAGCAATTACTGCAGCCCGGCTGATAAGTGGTGACTTTCACAAGCACAGTGCTAAACCAAAGCAATTGCGTTGATCATCTGTTCGTGCTCTGTAGTATGAATCAAAACTGTTTGTATCAGTGCTAACCTAATTTGTGTAAAAACACGTTTATTGTAGCCAGATGTGGATCAGCAGTGTCCATATGAATATATATGAGCAAATGCACTGCATTTGGGATTATATTCTGTCTTTATTAATTTATAGGAAGACTGCAAACTCCTCAGACAGGATCGGTCTGTATTAATGTCCGGTAATGATGCACTGCACATTTTGTCGGTGTTTTTGCAACGAATTAAAAAAAGAACTCCTCAAATGCACTTTTTTTAAAATTTCCTTTGTGTTTCTTTTTCTGCCACATTTTTTTCATCTGTTTCTCTTTGTGAAAATCCAAATTCATCAGGAATGAAGGTTGAGTTGAGTTTTCACCTGCAGGGTATGTGACAGGACATACTGTTGGGCAGCACAAATCTGTCTGCCCATGCTCGTCTCCCAGTTCACAGCTAAGGTGTAATCCTGCCTGACAAAGTGCTGCATTGCCACTTGGATGTACCCCTGTGTGTGGCTCTTTCAAGATGGCTTTTGAGACACTAGCAGGGATATAGGCCTGCGCAGCACCGGCTGTGACAGGCGGCAAAATGCAAGTTATCCTATTGCTGGGGTAAAGAGGAGAACCGAGGGTGTGCTTACCCCTGTCAGTACTGCTGCCCCATGTTAGGAGCATCCCCAGCAGCTGCCCTCAGGTAGTCTTCCTCTGCTGCATGGGAGGAGGACTTTCTCTACCCATGCCAGACAAGCAAAAGAAATGGCTGACTTCAAAATGATCCTGGCTTTTTGCTCTCCTTCTCTTGGCCGTGGAGAAGAAGAAGAAGAAGAGGAGTCTGCAGGAGCTTGCAAGGCTGGGCTTGGTCATGAGAAGGTGCTGTATAGGGGATCTAGGATATCTGTATTTTTGTGGAAGGCTGGAAGAAGCTGGATGTTGGGAAGGAGTGCTTGGTTGTATTTTATATACAGGTTTAAAAATAAGTAGTGTTACTGGGATGGATGATGCCTTGAGAGGGACAGTTTTTCTGTAAGCAGTTGGGAAAGTGAGAGAAGGTGTAATTCAGCAGGTATTACACAGATAAATACCAGTCCCTTCCCACGTTCCTGATGGAATAGGCACGCTTCAGCTTCTGCATGCCTTCCCAAAATAATCGTTCTTTCGGGAGAGGAGAAGAGAGCTGTAATCTGGCCACCTTTATGCAGTCCAGTTTGGGATTAACCTTGAGTAAAGCACTGTGTATCCATTGGAAAGGAGTAACTATTTTAGAAAGGATTCTTTTTTTTTTCCCTGGAGGTTATTTTTTTGTATCACAGTTTCCTCACATCCTCTTTCCCCTTCCTTACCCCTGTAATGAGGAAGCACGCTCTTTGTCACAAGCGAGCATGTTGTTTTACCCAGCTTCCAGATCATTATTAAGAGAGAGAGGGAGAGAGATTTGGCGGCGTGTTGGTGGGGAAGGGAACTGTGCCTGCTATATTTCAGTGGGACTGGCGCGTGGAGTAGAAAAGCAGATGTGTGTGGACTGCCAGAGAAATCGCTGACTGATCCTTGCGCAGTCTGGGTTCGGGGAGCTGAGACAAGACGAGGCAAAGCAGGTATGACTGATAACTGTGCCAGAGCCTGAGCACCCACCGTGCTCATTGCAGGCAGTGGGAGCCGGGGCGGCTCAGCATCCGCCAGGATTGATGCATTGAGCGTTCGCTGGGGTTTGTGTACTCCGTTTCATTTCTTCCCTTTCACGCCGAACATGAGGAACAAGCAGAAGTTAACTGCTTGGGAGGAAGCTGGCTATGTCTTTTTTTGTGCTGCGTTTCACCTCTTTGTTTTTTGGTTGGCTGCAAAACCTGAAGCCAAAAGATGATTGAAATGCCTCTCCCGGGGGAGGGGGGAGCCGAGCACACCGCACCCCATCTAGTGGCTTAGCCTCAAACTGCTGGCGAGAGGGAAATGCGGCAGGAGAAGGAGGAGGAGGAGGAGGAGGAGGAGGAGGAGGAGAAGGGCTCCTGCAACTCCAGCCATGGGCTCGGTAGACTTCGGACTCCATAGCACCGACGTGGGTGATCCAGAGATGCTGAAAGAGCTGCAGGATGAGGAAGGCGTTAGCTGCCTGTCAGACCTAGGGTGGATCACCCACAAGGGACTTGCACCAAGGTTGAAAAGCGTGTTAGACAGACGGCAATACCAAGCCCTCCGGAGTTAGGAAATGTGAGAATTGAGCTGCTTCTGCAACCTTAATTCGGCCTCTGTTTGCATAAGCGTTAAGATACGATCTCTAATGATATCACATACCACTCTTTGTCACACGTCAGTGCACAGAAGGGACTGTGCTGAATTTCTCCTCACAGTATTTTGTTTTCTCCGTTGTTCGGCAAGTAGATCCTGTCTGTCACACGCTACTAAAATCTTCTGAAGACAGAATTTTTTCACAGGGTTTCCTTTATAGTGTTCACAACAACAGGGGCCAACTGCTTCCTTGGCATGTTACGGTATTTTTGCACCATCCTCTTTGTGAGGAGCATAGTCTGTCATTGTTCCCATTTTGCAGATGAGGAACAGAGGTGCCATGAGGTTAAAGTCAAAGGTATCTTTTATTTTGGGGTGCCCATTTCAAGACCCCTCAGACCATGCTTTCCAGACTGCCTCTCCCACCTACTTCAGTTACAGCAGTGACCACAGAGCACTCCTGTGTATCAGGCACCGGGATAAGAGCAGGCTCTCTGAAAATGAAGCACACGTAATTAATGTTCTCAGAACAGGGGAAACAGGTAGCTGTGGAAAAAATTAGCTAAAGGGACTTGTCTAGCACCGCAGTAAAATCATGTAGCAAAGGCAGGGACAAGATCCCGCCCTCCAGCTCAGGGCACAGCTGCTTTAATTGTGAGAAATCCCATCTGCTCCTGCAGCCCCCTGCCCCTTCCAACACACCTTCCAGAAGTAAAGCAACCTCTTGCAGTCAGAGGTCTTCTTCACTGTTACCTGGTTCATTCACAGGGCAGCTTCATCCCCTGCATGGCCATATTGTAGGTGAAGCTGTTGCTGTTGTTTCAAGTTCCTTTCCACCCAAATCCCATCCCATGGTCCTGTCTGCTCCTTCATGTCAGCCCTGGAACTCATTTGACTCCCGCGTGAGCCTGCTCAGGGCATTAAACCAAAATGAAAAGATACTCTCTTGTTTTCTGGGTTATTTTTCCACCAGATTATTGCTTTGAAAGGGCTCACTGAGGGGTGCCAAGGAGACACTGTGCTGTCACGAAGAGGGGCCTGGATTGCCTGGGCTCTGCGAGGAGCAGGGCCACAGCAACACTGGGTTAGACCCATTTAAATGGTTTGGTATCATGTGCTGAGGTTGTAGTTTCACAACCGGGATAAGCTGATGCAAGCTGGTGCTGCTGCTGATACATGAGTCCCTCACTTCTTCTCATGGCCTTGCACTCCTGCTAGCTCCAATTTGTGAGGCCAGGCAGGGAAACTTAGTGGGGAAGAGATCTGGGTTAAATTCAATGCACCCTAAAAAAATAGTGTGGTTTCTTGCTTGTTTATTGCTTGGCTGCATGCATGCATCAGACATCACAAGGAGTGATGGGACCTGGGACAAGAAAGAGCAGAAATGTTTCTTGCAGTGGCAGCTTCTGCAGGTCTCTGGTGTTCACGGGACTGAACCTTCAGCAAGATGGGCAGTTGGGAAGTGTCGTGGTTAGCTGTTTAAGGACCATGCCAGCATAAATAAACAAAGAGGTGCCGGAGGAGATGTGCACTGCAGCCTCTCACAATGGCAGTCCGTAACTTCTGAGTGCCCCACATCTCCTCAGCATTTACATAGACTTGGAGGACGAAACTGCCTTTTCAAGGTATGCTGAGAAACAGTGCGTCAGGTAGGCTGGCTTTGTAGACCTGCCGTACACATCTCAGCCTTTTGAATTCAGGCAGTTGCAGTTGACAGGGGAGGCTATGCACCCCATTAACCAGGGGCTATAAGCAGCACAAGTGTCCACCCAGATATGCTGACAGCAGAGAAGTATAAGAGTGCAGGACTTGGGGCTCTGGATCAGTATATGCTGCTGTGTTTGCAGAATTTGCCATCTCTTCCGCCAGTCCTGGTCCCTTCTGCCACATCCTCTCCGACCTGATCTGACACATCCCTGTCTGTTCATTTCAATTTCATTCCCTTCTTGAATTCAGTCTCCACCAGAACCTGGTCCAAGCCACAGTTACTAGCACAGGGAGTCCCCATGCAGACTCTGTGTCTCAGTCCTCGCTTCCCTTCACCTAACTAACTGAAAACGATATTTTCATGAACAATACTGTTTGCAAAATTAACATCTTCAACAAAAAATGCAAGCCAGTTGAGGATACTTAGTTATGTATATTTTAAGTATTTGGGATTGATCACAACTTTAACTTACTCTGCTGTACATGTCGAATCCTGCAGTCCCGGCATGGCCAGTGATTTAAATTAACCTGACCTTTCATCCCGTTTGTCAGCAGTCCATGACCATGCACTAGTGCGTGATTTGTGAATTATTTGTGATTCTGTGTGAACGTGGTTCAGCCCATGAATTTTGACACTGTTTGATTTAAATAGCAGCTACTTGTGCTATGAATACTCAGCTTGGTATTTAATTTTAAGAAACACGGTTTTGCTTCTATTTCCTGACTGGATGCTTTCTAAAGCCACAAAGAGTTTTTTGAGGAGACAGAACAAAACTTCTGGTATAAGTGCTCATATGGAGTGAATTTTTCTGATTGTTATGATTAGGCATCACAACATGCTTTTCACAGCAGTTTTTCTGAAAATATTAAACAGTACTGTTATTATAGAAAGCAAAAGAAAATTAACATAAATTTAGTCCAAATCTATTAATGGATTTTTTTTCAGATATACATTCTCATTTCATCTTCTGTGTATAGATTTACAAAGTAAGTGATCTGTGCCAATTTTACGTAAGTATGTGGTTTTGCTGCCCACGTCAAGTTTCCTTCCCTGAATTTGAAAATTATCTGTAGGTCTGCCATTTCCCTTCCTTGGGAGCCCCTCTTCCCCTTGGGAAGAGGTCTAGGAGAGCAACATTTCTGCCTGGTTTCTGTTGGAGGAGGCAGTCTTTGGTGTTACCTAATCTATGTGGATTGATTCCTGTGTTTCCTTCTGTATTTGTTTGCCCAGTGGTTAGTACATTTTAGAGTGGGCTTTTATTGCCCATCCTGAGTGAAAAAAAAATTACAAATTATATTTAATTCTGTCCATCATGGAAAAAGTGTCAACAGTAAGACACATCTCCTGGTACTTGAACGACCATTTTGGTGGCGATGAGAACGTTAAGCTCTGCCGGGGCATCTCCAAGTGCCTTTTTTTCTCAGGGTGCTGGTAGGGACATACAGAATCGAGGGAAAATCCGGGCTGCAGTCCTTGCTCAGAGAGCAACATTCCCACCTATGGGTATGCATCAGGGTGCAGCAGGGCTGGTGGCTCCGTGAGGACAGACCTCGACATGGGTCCAAAGTCTATCCAGGAGACAAGGCCAAAGACAGGACTGGAGACAGGCTGCAATGTATCTACGTGGGGTCCATCCAGGCCAGGTGTGGGGGCCCAGGCCTGAGCTGAAATAGGGGTCCTGCGCCCATGGGCAAGTGGTGTTGGGGGAAACCCCAGTCTGGTCAGAGTCATTAAGTCCTGTTGATGCCCTCAGCACCCTGACAGAATGTTGTCTGAGTGGCCTGTCCATTAAAGATGAACTCAGCCTTCTTGCGGTCGCTGGCAGGGACTCCTGAGCTTTCTTTAGGCAGCCTAGGTATGTTAACGTAATACTATGTGGACAATTCTACTTCTGCATGCCGTGCTTGGGCATACTGGAAGTTAGGCATGTTGGAGTTTCAGGCTTTACTTCAGGTACCTTCAGGTATCTGTGAAAGAAAGCATTTTTTAAGCTTTTTTCCTGGTGGTAAGCATTGGACAGATCCTTCCACGTCCTCTGCTTTATGTCTGGTGCTTCAGGTATGTGCTGGACTCTCTTGTAAACAAAACCTTTTGTTTGCGAATACTGAAGTATTTAAAAGGAGAAGTCCAAAAATCCATAGCAGTGCAATTCTGAAGGTTTCAATTTATCTATTATGGGTGATCTTAAGCGTATTGAAACCACTGTTTTAATATGGTGAAATATGAGCCCATCCCTCCTCCATGTAGTTTTCCAAATAGAAAATCACATTTTTCTACTTCTCCTGGAATGACTTCAAGACTTAGTGGGAATTAAAAAAACTTTTGGTTGCTCTAAAATAATATGTTAGTCAAGAGTGGAGAGCAGCATAGGAAGTACTGAGACTGAGAGAGAAAATAGTGAAAGATTTTACTTTTGGGGCAGTAGGGGCCAAGTAAGATCTTGCTGCATGTGATGAATTCTTTTAAAGACATGAGTCCCTGAGCAGCACCAAAAGGATCCAGCCAGGAAAACACAAGGAGTGGTTGTGGTTGTCCTGCGCTTGGAAGGTTACCTTCAGAGGAGACCAGGAGAATGTGTGCATCTTAAGGTCAGGTAGAAATTGAGCCATGAATGGATGCAACTGGTCACAAGCAGTTGGGTGTTAACACACCACTCCTGGTCGGGGTTTTCTGTCCTGTGGCTCTGTTAGAAAAGGGAATGCATGTCCTTAAGCTGATGTCTTGGAGGATCTGAAACCCTCCAGTGGGACAAAATAGTATTTCTTTATGGAGCTTTCTGGCAACTCTGCCGTGGTTTTCTCCCATCAGGGGCTATTCATCATTTCCTCCATGAGGAGATTTTGTTGTGCGAAATGTCACACATGAATGTTTCATCATGAGACTGTTACGATGTGACAAGATGTCATTCCCCAGTAATATATGCTGGGCTCTACTTTAGAGACCATAAATCCAGGCCTGAGTAGGTACACAGCATATTCTACTGGGGAGCAACCATCACTGAGGTAACATTGCATAACTCACGGTGGCAGACAACAAGTGTCTCCTGATAAATGGCCTGTGGGAATCAGTGGGGCATCTGGGTGGCCGGGGGAAGCCTTCAGCAGGCTGGCGGGTAAGTAGGGGATAACAAAACCAGGGGAATTGTTGCTTTGAACCTTCCCACAGGACCATGCATTATGTCCCCCTGCTCCGCGTCATGCCAAGAAGTTTGGTGTATTCACTTACATGTGCTTCTCAGATGCTGTATCGGCAGTTTGGCTGCGCAGAGTCACTTCCATGGGGGAGGCGGCAAGGGGGCACAGCAGAGCATGCATATGTTTGCTGTACACTGCACAAGGAGGATTGTGTCAGGATTTCAGTACAGGAACACGAGTTTTTAAGGTGGAAATGCAGTATTTTCCTACTTTATCCAGACACTGTTGATCCAAGTAGGCAGCTTTATTTTATTATTCAGATGAAATCCAAATGTGTGCTTGCAGCTTTGAAAATGTATGGGTAAAATTTGTTCTTGCAAACAGTCAAATATATGGGTTGCTGAAAATTCAGTAAAACTTTCTGCCATGGGGTGAGTTTCACCCATGGAAGTAGACAGGTCTATACTCCGAACTTACATCCAAGTAACTAGAAAACAATTTACTGGGGGGGGCTGAGCATGCCAGCTATTCGTGATGTTATGTTTGCCTGATCTGGTGCTTCAGCATGAATTTAAGTGTCTTATTTTAGATGCTAACAAATGAAAAATTTAGCCCATTAAAACAATTAAACTGAGAAGCCTGCTGAACAGGCCTGGCTGGTGTTATTCCAGAGAATGTATCAAAATAATGACTCCTGACATTTGAATGAAAAATGTGATATTTTCATTAATGGGAAATATCTTCATAATGTGAAATACCTTAATTAATATGAAATACGAGTCACTATGTTGTGAATGATTCCAAGGACTTTCATCTGCTCAGAACTTTTTCTTAATGTTTATGTTATCTTGAATTGAGGGTGGGTTTGGGGTGGCATTTTGCCTTTGCTTACTTACAGCCTCAGGTGAAGTAGGAGCTGTGTCCTAGATGGACTCTGCTGGCCTGTGTTCATCTTACCTGTGATGGCTCGTATGGAGTTGCCACAAAACTGGCACAGGGATGAAGAGGTTGTAAAGTTTCTAGCTGAGCTGATGCAGTTCTCTGTGGTGCAGCTGGACCAGAACTATACCCGTTATTCTCAAAGGTGACTTCGAGGCACAGTGCTTCATCATGATCATCTTAGGATTTTCTGCTTATGGTGACTGCTGTTGGATTGTCCCAGGCTTCCCCCACTGAGTTGAGCTCAGACTCAAGATTGGCATTGGCGTGTTCCTAGAAAAAATAATTCCCACGTATTTGCTTGAATTTGAGGTGACAAGGTGCAGTTTGGCCATAGGAATGTTAACAGAGGTATTTGCCATGTACTGTTGATTATTCTTCTCTTTTAACTTTGTTTCATTATCTTTTGAGCAGAAAATACCAGTGGGTGAAAACCCGATGCCTTTAAAGTCAATGGCAAAACTCCCACCATGTTCAGCGAGGCTAGAATTTCATACTTATTGTGGTCAGTCTTTCCCCACAGTTATTAAATAACAAACAATTAAAGTGAACAATTCACAGAGGAATCCTAGCGTTTATTTATATAACCTCCTTGGTGAGAAATAACAAGTCACATTCAGTAATAAATGCATAGTCTTCCTGCAAATTACGTATGAACCAAAGAAAGGTGAACAGTATCTGATATTCTGTTCTCAAGAAATAATTGGACCAGCTGTGGTCTGGCCAGCATTTTGGGGAGAGGGTTGGGAATGAAATTAATATTGTGTCCCTGCCATAAGCAAATCACAGTCTCCTAAAGGGAGTTTGTAGGTGCCTTCTGCACTGGAAAGAGACATCTTCTCACATTACTCTGCCCTCTGGAGAGCCATGGAAATAACCAGTTTTCAAGTAGCAGTAGTTGAATATTATGTAGCTAACAGGTTAGGCTGTTAATATTGTGGAAGGTCATTATTGACTCCATATGTCCTCTGGTAATGACATCCTGGTTCTAGAAACACACTCTTCTCTTGCGTCATCTGCATAGGTCATTAGAGATGATAAGCATGACTTCTTGGTGTGTACTGAGTCTTGAAGGGGCTATGCTCAAGCTGTGCAGTAGCTGAGGAAGAGATTTCTTGGCTTTCCTCACGGTACCTCCTGTATCCCAAGCAGCTGAATGGTTCAGGACAATGAAAAATCTATGGATTTTTGGTTTTTTTTAACTTTGAGTAGAAGAATCAAGTGCAGTTTCTGAAATGAGTTCTTAGCAGAGCAGGGAGATGGCTATGGGCTGTATCACAGCTTTCAGATCTCCTGGACCACAGCTCATCCCTCCTTTTGTCTTGAGAAAAACCATTCCTGTTCCCCCTTCTTCCCTGCTAGTTAGTGTTGAAGTGACGATAGACAAGGGAAGGTGGGTTGTAAGGAGAAGAAGGGACTGATGACCCCTTGATTAATGTATGGAGAACAACCAGATGCTGTTTCCTAAATATGCAGTTGTTGGCAGAAACTAAGCAAAACTGGGTAAGACAAACAGCACACATTATTGTTTGTTAGGTGAGTGAGGTGCATCACTGTCATCCCATACAAAATTTGGAAGTGTCTTTGGAGCATCATTGCATCTGGCTGACTTCATAGGCATTATGGTTGAGAGTGTTTGGTTTTATGAGCATTTGGCTACAAGCTGTAGACTCTGTTTCTGAGAGTAGGTTCCAGAACATTATCTGGTGCCTTTTATGAACTAAGGTCTGGCATATGTGGGGAGTTTTTGCCTGGGACTGCTGTACTGATGTGCAGCGCACTGCTGTGTCTTCCACCTGCGTCTGCATCTGAAGAACGTCCATGAGTGTTGCCTCCTGCACAATGTCACTGTTTGTGTTGTGAAGTATTTCTTAGCCAACACCACTGCAGTCTTGGACTCCACTGCCTTCCAGATCATTCTCAAGTATAAATCACCCATTTGGTTTTGACCTAGAAAGCTCTGCATGTTACGTATCTGCATCTGAGAAATTGCGTCCCACCTTACCGAGGGTCTGGTACCGATCATACATAAATTGCATGGGAAGGGGGCTGGTGGGGGTGTTGTCCTCTGTAGGGCTGCCTGGACTCATTTGTGCCCTTCATCCAGGAAAGCACAAGTTTGTTAACCATGGGCCTCGCGAGCTTTGGGAAGTGTGTGTGAGAGGCAGGGGCTTAGAGGAGGTGGTTTCTGCCCGCTCTGACTAATCTGTTTGTATCTGTCCATCTCAGGTAATTCTCCGGCACCTATCGCCTTGGCAGCTAAGCCAGTTTCTCAGATGACCATGGCTTTTTTCATCTTCTCCTCTTTTTAATAGTCTTTTCTCCTTCCTTTTAAATCGGTCTTTAATAAAGTTGAGAATTCTTGCACAGGGTTTTATAAACATGTGTTATTAAATTTTAAATCTGTTTTGAAAGTGCCTCTATCCTACTCCCTCCTAGTAAAGTGACCTTTTTAAATGGAGGGAAGTGGGTTTAGATGACAGTCATGATAAATGCGGTCATGTTCACTCAATAAAATAAGGCCCAGTGCATTTGAGGATAAATCAGTGAAATGTACAGCCCCACCTGTCTGTCTCCATCATTCATTTCCACTGTCACTTTCACAGTGGCTGATGGATCACAGTTGCTGTAAAATTAGACAGCCTTTAATCTCATTTCATCCTGATTAGCTTCTCCTTACCCTTTCCCTCTAACTCACTGACTGACACGCTAAAAACTCACACCGGGCTGTGTTTGAGCGTGGCGTACAAACTTCTCTTCAAATACCCTTTTTGTGGGGCAGGCAGGTGTTCCACTGAGTTGAAATAGAAAAATGAGAAGATGGGATTTTCACATTATTAAAGCAAGACAGCAGACAAAGGCTTGTATAAAATTAATGAAAACAGCAGCCTGGCCAGACTGTGTGATGGGCCAAATTCTTTCTGCTACACCCTGGCAAGCCCAGAGAGTTTGAGAAGATTGTTCCTACTAGGAGCTGAATTTAGCACGCTCATTGCTGCATGATTTTGACTGTATCTATGAAAAGTTATGTCCTATATGGGTGTGTGTTCATAAGGAATTACGGTTTACAGCACAAGTTTTCTGGTGCTTTCAAGGGGCGTTTTATAGCAGTAAAAAAATTGTTCATTCCCATAGTTTTGATTTCTGTGTGTAACTGATGATTCTGAGGGACCCTGAAAATGGTCAGGGAGAAGGACTGTGATGTTGATGATTCACAATTTCAGTGCCAAAATTCCCTCCCTCTTAGATGTCCACAGTGTTGCTCCGTCCTCCCTGTTTTGTCCAGCCTCCTCCAGCCCCATGGACAGATTCACGAGACCAAGAACAGAGTTTTCCCCAAAGCTCTGTGAGAAACAAAGGTCATAGTAAAGGTCTGCGGTGTTTTATTGCAGTCACCTTTCCTTCTGAAGCCCAAATACGACCCTCCTTTCTAAGGCAAGCTTCCCTTTAGCTTTCCCGTGAGTTACAGATGGTAGTTCGGGTCATTTGGGCCCAATCCCGCATCAGTGGGAATGTTGCCATCAAGTTAAGTAGGAGCCAGGATTAAGCCTTTAGTTTTCAAGGTTTAATTATCATCATAAGTGTGGGAGTCTTACTGCATAGTTTATATGCATGGGAACAGCAGAAAAGCTTAAAATATAATTTCTTCCTCTACTGGCCCTGTTTGTGTCAATATGGAGGATAAATAAACAAAAGTGTTTGTAAAAATGAAAACACAACGTGAAAAATATGCATGTGTGCCGCCTGCAGACAGTTCTTCTGATAAATGCTAGATCTCCCCAGATTGACCAAAGGAAGAGCCTGGTTGAGAGTGCAACCACTGGCTTGGACCTAATTTGAAACTGTAATAGGGCATTGGATGAGGTAAGAATTGAAGCCCCTGCAGACTGATCCTGGGGAGTCTCTTCTTGAGAGGAAGGGTCCCAAAAAGCATCTAAGGAAGACAGCAAATTTCCCATGGGAGACCCAAATTTATTCTGTAGTACAAGCATCCACAAAATCAAGGAAAGCACTGGATTTTTGAGAGAGATAATTTTAAAATGGGAAAATGTCTGAGGTTAAAGAATGGGATAAATATGATATGGCGGCTAAGAAGATAACAAAAATCTTTTCATTCTTCCATCCCACTGTGGGAATCTATAGGTAGTACAAAATCTTATGCAGTGTCTAGTATAGGATNGGAGACCCAAATTTATTCTGTAGTACAAGCATCCACAAAATCAAGGAAAGCACTGGATTTTTGAGAGAGATAATTTTAAAATGGGAAAATGTCTGAGGTTAAAGAATGGGATAAATATGATATGGCGGCTAAGAAGATAACAAAAATCTTTTCATTCTTCCATCCCACTGTGGGAATCTATAGGTAGTACAAAATCTTATGCAGTGTCTAGTATAGGATTACTTCCCAGTTATATAAAGTGTACTAGTAACAAATAACCTTAATTAATGAACTTTCACTGTACCT
>VYZW01003153.1:16824-28540 GCA_013401315.1 Balaeniceps rex | reverse complement strand
ATGCATTCAAGTATCATTGTTCTGACTCTACCTCCACATAACTGAGGTACACACTGGGGAACTGACTTGCTGAAGGTCACCCAAGAAATCATAGCAGAACCAGGAGCAGGAGACAGTTTGCCGAGACCAACCCATAGCAATAGACTATGGACAAGGCAAAAAATGCAATTTACTATCCAAATACCTNAATAAAGATACGATTGCATTTGCATTCAAAAACATGATTCAAATATGTTCATGATATTTAATCTAGACTTCACTTTGGGGATTGTTCATAATATGTAAAACACTGGAGAAAAGTAAGTATTAATCATTTCCCACTCTTACAAATACATGTAACACAGCCCTCTCAAAAGCACTACGACAGAGGGAAGCTATAAAGGGACAGGCAAACAGCAGCAAACTGTACTGATCCCTGTCCAGGTTTGTGTTCTCAGCACCCCAATAATCTAGGCAAACATCATCCATTTGCAAATGGGGGAGCTGAATCGTAGTAGGGTCCCAATACTACCAGGTAATACCAAATGTTTATCGAGTGTTTTCCTTGCTTGGAGCGTACAAAAGTCATTGGCCCAGGTGCGTACAGCAAGTTGTGGCACATTCAAAGTAATCACATACTGTTCCAAAGCCCCATGCTTTTGTCTAACTTGCAAAAAAGCGTTAAGCTCTTATATTTACTTATCCTTCTCCTCAAAACTTGTCTGGAAAAGATGTCAAAATAGACTTGTATAACATAAATGGTAGGAATTTTTTCTTTTAAAATTTTGAACTCTTCACCCAAATTAAGGCTACAAACGCAAAGTTTCAGGACAGTGATCTCTCCAATAGAGAAAAAGAAAAGAATACTGAAGTATTCATGAGGCCTCTAAAGAACAATAGCATTACAATAGAAAACGTGTGCATTAGCTTTTAAACCACAATCTTAAATCAGTACACACAGATTACAAAATATAAACAAAGCTTTATTTGCAAAAATCTCTTACTGGATGGTTCTGTGTAGTTTCCAAGGAAATATACAAAATAAAACCTTTTTGATGCAAAGTATTAAGCTCCCACTGCAGACAGTAAGAGTTGAAAGTACCCTGACACCTTCCCAAATCCAGTCTAAAACAGACAACAGATTTAAGGAAACTATTTCCTTTTTTTGCCTCTTTAACACATATAACTACTTCCTTTTTCTCCCTATGCCCTTATTAGTCTAGAGAAGTTAAGAAATAAAACACACTCAAGCTGAAAATGTATTATAACTGAATACATAAAAATAAATTTGAAGTTGGCAAACAAACGCTTATAAAATATTTAACCACATCTAAAACAACTGTGCTGCAATATTTTAAATGCCTATATGCAGATACAAAAACTGAGGGCAAAACTTTTCTGCATTTCTTTTTTGACAATACAGAGGAAGCAAGGTCATGATTCTCCTAGTTTCTTTAGGATAGAAAATACTTTAACACAGACCACCAAGAGAGAATGAAAAAAGAAAAATATAGATGCAAAAATGGAATTGAAAATTGTGTTTGTATTTCAGATCATTTCCTGGAGCAAGCATAAAGAAAAAAATCCCACAAGAAGGTTAACCATCTTTTCCTCTAAAGACAGTATTTATGGCCAAAGACACCACTAACTACAGCTATTGCCCTCTAAAGACAGGTTTTTTTTCCATGTGTTAAACACAGTATAAACCAATGGTAACAAATCCATACGTAAGACTGTGTATCTCCACTCAAGCAATAGGAAAGGCTCCAGGTCTGAGATTCTGACCTCACAAACACACGAAAGACAAAATAATGTACTAAATTAAGAAATAACCAACAGATGGCTTAAAGTTTCAGGACTTTTTTTAATAGATTACTTCTTTTTCAACAGCTGACACCCAATGCATGAAAGAAGTTAGGAAAATGTTCCTATTTAGAAGCGATCAGAATGACATTTCTTCAATGTGCTTGGAGAGTTTCATTCTGCAGGCAGTGCCATGTAAAGAGTGTTTCTGCTTAGAAGCAATGTTGCTGAATTTGTCCTTACACTTCGGAGTGGATTGAAAGAAAAAGCAAAGAACATACAGAAAAGGGAAGACAAATTGCTACACATGAATGGAGAAGAGAATGGTACCAAAAAAATACAAACGCAGTAAATGCAAGGGATTAGTAGATAAAGGAAAATAACCAGCCAGAGGGCTTATCAGAAACAAATAATTCTAAGTATTTGCAGAGGGAGGGAGATATAAAAGAGGGCAGTGTATCCTCACTTAGTGTATCACCAGCTTTGCACTGATCAGGAATAGGGTCTCTTTGAAGCAAGCACTCTTTAAACCAATCCACTTCTAAAAAAATAACAAACCTTTAAGTTTTTAGCCAATGTCACATACTTGCTTTGAGTATTTGTAAAGAAAAACACCAACTTGTTAAGGTATAAATTAAATACAATAGAGGAACTGTCTTAAGGCAAAGAATAAAATATTCAGGTAAGTACATACCATGTTTAAGAGATTATTACAGGTCAAATAATACTGTTGTTCTTGTTCACAAGACACACATAGGTCAGAAACATGAAGGAATGGAATCATAGCTATGACTAAAGAATGTATTTTTCTTGCATTTAATTTAAATACATCTCTTTCAGAGTTATTCCGCCCAACTGAAATACACTGTCTCTTCAGGAATTAAAAAGTAGCAGTAAATATGCAACAGAAAATAAACCTGCTGTGGGAAAGAGAGGAAAAGAACCATGAAATAATCTTCTTCGCCTACAAAGGGCATTCTAACAAAATTATTTCTTAAAGTCTGAAATCCTCCCTGCCTTGCCTCTTAACAAACAGCACAGCAAAAAAGAGCTAAACTCAGCAGCTGTTGCTCTGTGGCTGGTTGTGAATGACAAAGGCGTATGATAAGTGATGTACCTTTGACAACTCCCATCTATACGGTCACATGACTGCTGACAGCTACAGTCACTGCTCCACCACCTCGTCCTGTCTACCCACAGCCAGAGCCACTCACAGTACAAGATCGCCTGACAGTAACTTCCAAAGATCACACCTAGCTCCTTCCTACTCCCCATCTTCCTTGCCTTGCTTCTTTCAGGAAAGTCATCCTTTCCCTGTACTCGGCACTGGTGAGGCCACACCTCAAATACTGTGTTCAGTTTTGGGCCCCTCACTACAAGAAGGACATTGAGTTGCTGCAGCACGTCCAGAGAAGGGCAACGAAGCTGGTGAAGGGTCTAGAGAACAAGTCTTACGAGGAGCGGCTGAGGGAACTGGGGTGGTTTAGCCTGGAGAAGAGGAGGCTGAGGGGAGACCTTATCGCTTTCTACAACTACCTGAAAGGAGGTTGTAGCGAGGTGCGTGTTGGTCTCTTCTCCCAAGCAGAAAGTGATAAGATGAGAGGCAATGGCCTCAAGTTGCGCCAGGGGAGGTTTAGATTAGATATTAGGAAAAACTTCTTCATGGAGAGGGTTGTCAAGTATTGGAACAGGCTGCCCAGGGAAGTGGTCGAGTCACCATCCCTGGAGGTATTTAAAGGATGGGTAGATGAGGAGCTTAGGGACATAGTTTAGTAGTGGACAGGTACGGTTGGACTCGATGATCTTAAAGGTCTTTTCCAACCAAATGCTTCTGTGATGGTCATGCTACCTTCTTTCTTCACCTGCCAGACAGGCAGATGTCAGGTACCAAGTCTTCCTATCAAGGTATGCAGTCAGACATTTTAGGGGGAATGAAGCATCAGCTTGCCTTGATTCCTTCAACCCTAACTCAAAAGGAGTGAAAAGCCATTTACAGAATCAAATTCCCGACATTTTTTATGATGTACTCTTCTTTCTTCAGGAGCTTGACCTCCAAAGTGCAGAACAGGGAATACACTGTCTGTGTGTTTCATGCAACATTTAGTATATTACTAGCAGTCCCTTTCCTGTCTGGTCCTTCCTCCAACAGAAGACATTGGTAAAGACAACCAACCTCAGGCTCTAGCACACAAGCTGCAGGACCATGAAAAGCCCCATTTGAGAAGTTTTCTCTACCAAATATGTGAGGCATGACACAAAGAAACAAGAAAGTAAAGAAACAGTATGTGACAGCAAAAGACAATGCGACATTATGGATGATGACTCAAAGAGTAAGGCAGAAGGAGGAAAGAGGTGAAAACAAGGAAGCAGATGGAGGACAGTACACAGAAAGGAAAGCTTGTGACTACCATCAAAGAAATGTTAAGTAATATTTGAAATGTTAATTTATACATCAGGATAAAACCGCTAGGTACTGTATTATTCATCACAGCAAAGTTCAAAGTCACACCACTGCTGTAACAGACCAGTTGATGAGAACAGCTGCATCTGACAGTGTAACAATGCCAATGCTTCAAAAACTACAATTAAATACATAATAAAAAAAAATTAATTAAAACTGTTTCTTGCTCTCATTTTGCTGATATACACTATTTTGTTCCAAGTACGTTTACACAACTCCTAGCCTTTACATATCCTAGACAAAGGCTGAATAACATAAACAAATATATGAATTACGATTCTTTCTGTCCTGCATTTTAACACTTTGCATTGAGAGTGATAAACTTTCAGCCCTCTTGGTTTAAAATTGGTTCTGGGGGGGGAAAAAAAGTATATTAATTAAAAAATTTTTTTTTTTCAAATACTTCTAGTATTTGTTGACTCTTTTAAAATCTGAAATTGAACACTCCTGGACAGTCATATTAATCAAGCTATCTTAGCTCCACGCAAGTAAATTTAAAACCTAAGTATTCTAGATTCAAAGGTGAAACTGAGTAATTATTTTCAAGGACTGTCTAAACACTAGAAATAAAAATACATTGATACAGAAAAATTAATATTATTAATAAATGTTTGAGATTTATTTGTAAGCCACAGAGCTTACAGTTTATTTTCTTTCTTTAGTTGAGAATGTTATTCAATTTAACATTACAATAAATCATGCAAAGTACAAGGCATGACTTTTAGGAAATTTTCATGGAAAAACAAATAAGCACTCGATCTTTTAACTTTTGGGGACAATTATAAAATCTCGTATGGTTTTCATCTACAAAACCCAGGAACTTGCACCTTTTTTCTTTCCTTAAAATGAGCAACATGGCTTTTGAGCTGAATTTAGCTTGAACCACATAAAAATCAACAACGCCCAAAGCAAATGAAGTGACCTAAGCAATTTATAGAATAAAATTCCTTTCAACACAAGTATTTAGTAAGTCCAACAAATAAAAGGAAGATTTTGTAGCACTTATTTGTAGAGGACACAGGCAGACACTGGGAGACATCCCCCCTCCCAACATTATTTTAGACAAGATAAACTCCACTTCAATTGTTTTTTCTGAATACTAAAAGAAATTAGCATTTTGAAAGACTCACAATGTCTTAACTGAACCTCAACAATTCCACCCGACAGGCAGTTCAGCCAGCCTGCGTAAAACATGTTCACCAGCTTGACAAATTCTGCTTTAAAACAGTTCGTGACTCTTCATATCTCTGATTATTTACATCATGATTAAGTTTATACGTAGAGAAGACCATTTTCCAGAAGAAGGTATTTTAAAGTACTTAAAATATGCCCAGGAAGAGAGGCATTTGGCCAGGGAAAGCCTGGCCTCACTGAAATCAATGTCACAGTGCTCGCTAGAGAACACCTCAGCATTTTAGCTCAAATTTTACCGTAGGATGTAGGGAGTAGCTGGAACCACTTTTATCACAGTAGCTACAAGGCCACGCACAGTGGAACCAGGACTTGACTGGAGGCTCTAGAGACCAAATGAAATACAAACAAGTTGCTTTTAAATTTACTCTCAGTTTGTCTCTATTATGATTTTTAAGATGTATATTGTACACATCATTGTAGTTGTGCGACTTTTCATTTTCTCAGAAACAAGCAGGAAAAAATGTATCTAGAAAAGGGAAAAATTTTTTGTTTGAATTTGAGAAAATAACACATAACTGAAAACAACAGTGTAATCCCTGCTGTCTGCTAACTACAGCTTCCTCATTCGTAGCTTCCTTTCAAATGAGGAGAATTTTAAATGTCACCAAGACAGAAGAAATCCACAAGAATCTAGTATGCGTTAATTATATAGTTTCTTACTGACAGACTGTCATTATTTTACAACATGATGGTCTCATCACATTTCCACACCACAGATCTGAAATTCAAAGAGTATTTCAAGACCTAGGCTTTAACATTTCAATGTTCTGGACAAAACACAGTTCTGACTCAGAATGAGGTATGTACTTGCATAAGGATCTACGCCATGTGCCTTATGGGACAATGGTCTTATGGAGCAAAGCAGTGCAATTCTTCCCCACCATTCAAAAAGAAATTGTAATTTTGTAATTGTAATCTAGAAATCCTGCACTATAAAACCCTAGCGTAATTTCATTTCCATTGTGACCTGGTGTAGGTTCAAATAATTGTCCTGGTTTCAGCTGAGTTAGAGTTACTTTTCTTCCTAGTAGCTAGCATAGTGCTGTGTTTTGGATTTAGCATGAGAAGAATGTTGATAACACACTGATGTTTTAGTTGTTGCTAAGTAATGCTTAGACTAGTCAAGGACTTTTCTTTTTCAGCTTCCCATGCTCTGCCAGGTGCACAAGAAGTTGGGAGGGGGCACGGCCCAAGATAGTTGATCCAAATCGACCAAAGGGCTATTCCATACCATATGACGTCATGCTCAGTATATAAACCGAGGGGAGTTAGCCGGGGGGCAGCGATCGCTGCTCGGGGACTGGCTGGGTGTCGGTCGGCTGGTGGTGAGCGGTTGCATCACTTGTTTTCTTTTCCCTGGGTTTTGTTTGTCTCTCTCGTTCTCCTTTTCATTACAATTATTATTATTATTATTATCATTATTATTATTACTATTATTATTATTTTATTTCAATTATTAAACTGTTCTTATCTCAACCCGTGGGTTTTCTTACTCTTGCCCTTCCGATTCTCTCCCCCATCCCACCGGGGAGGGGGAGGGTGAGCGAGCGGCTGCGTGGTGCTTAGTTGCCGAGTGGGGCTAAACCACGACAATAATATATAATAGAACAGTAATTCTTCCTTCCTGAAATTAACAACTTTCCTCAATCAATCAGTAAGAGAGAAACAAAACTATTTTTTAAATCTGTGCCATCATTGCTTAAATCCTACAGACATCTATCACCATAAGCAATCCCAACCTCTGCAGATCTCTCCATACACTGGCAATCTTACAGCCTGCTGGTTTTAAATCATTAATTTTTTATTCTATGAGAAGTTACTTCATGTGTAGAATACAGAAAACAAAGAGCAAACAAGGTGCTTCTGGAGTTCCACCTCTGCACTTCAGCTGAGAGCTGGGGGAAAAAATATACAGGAATCTAATGTTTAATGTTACGCTATTAATTTAAGAAAGCATATCAGTAACTACTGAAATAAAATACAAACAAACTTTGTAAATTGAAGATCTTTGATTATTAAAAATGTCCATATTAGAGACTTTTTAAAATACAGATGGAGTCATCACTGTTTGTTCATTAGTAATTTTCCATGTCTTCCACAAAAACAAAACAAAAAACCAAAAAGGAACTCAGTGAGGTTGGTTTCACTTTCACTTTCACCACAGTGCTAACTCATCTGTATTACAAATTCCTGAAAAGGAAGATTTTTTTTTAAACCATCTCATATTGTATTATAATTTTAAAACACTCTATTTTAAATAGTCTTGGGATTTATAAAAGCATGGTTTATATATCTCAAGTGATACTGTAAATTTGACCTAATATTATTCTTTTAAACATTTTTCCTTACAAGATGTCATTAATACATTTTATAACCTAAACGAATAATGTGGAGCTGCAGAGCCCCTCGTACACCTCTGTACAGGCATGGGGATCCCCCTGCATGGATGTACTAAAGGACTGGTACCTTGTATTTTTCTCAACACTGTTAAAACTAATAAAGGAACACTGGGCCTGACCTTACCAAATCAAGCTGACATGGTTAAACAGATTCTGCACTATGCCACCAAGGGTCCAACTTCCTGATAAAATTAGTGAAACCCACCAGGTGCCACCAGAAGGCATGGTGACATTCCACCCTGAAGAAATATGTTCACTGTACGGGACACAAAGGATGGGGTGAAGACCATCTGTTTCAGTCCACTGCACAGTTAGGTCGGGTTAGCTCAATTTGAACTTCATCCCAAAACAACTCTTCAGACGCACCTCCTTTCCTGCCTGACACACCACAGCAATTCTGCAGCCACAGCCTTTTAGGCAACAATTGTTGTCCTGTACAAAAAGCCCATGAGTAATTAAAGACATTCCTGTATTGAACTCCAATAACAGTATTCATTTTTGGAGGTTATTTTACTTCAGAAGTAAAAAAATATGTTTTGTCAGTTATAATTAAAACTAAATCTGAAAATGACTTTTGAAGAGCCTCATAAAGCCGGCAATCGTGTTTTAAAGGTGACAATAAGCACCCCCAAAAATTAAAAAACAACTCACAAAAATTAGCTTACCATATTGTAAATAAAACACAGTATCTATACCCTCAAACAAACATACAACTAATGGAAATAGTCCAAATGAATCAGCAGATTTTTAAAAGTAGGTATGGAGGGAAAAGTCCAAACACTGACAATACCACTTATATTTTTACACTTATGTATAACGCAATACTAAAATGTTACAGTAATGTTCTGAAAGGATCGGTCAACAAGGACAGTCATTTCGAGAACATTAATTTTGCAACGCAGGATTTTAACAAACATAAGCGATACTTAAAGACTACTCTTTCGGCCAAAGGTTTGGTTGGACTGAAGTGCCTCTCTACTGCACCCGCCATTCAGACCATCATAAGGCACATGAACATAAGATGCAAACAGTGTAAAAACAAACCTGAAGGTCTCTGCTTTTATCATTCAAAAATGCCATAAAAGTTAATGGTGAGAAAGCACACTAGATTCAGTACCTTTCTAATTGCCACAAGGCCCCAACTTTATTTCTATCATTGTGCCTATACTGATATGACTTATTGAAGCCAACCCCTCCTGGGGCCTAAGGAAACACTACAGACATGCATAACGATGTCAGACAGGGTATCAACACATGTGACCCGTGACCAACACAGTTATTGTTTCCAGCTGCAGTTATATTAGCAAAACCATACTTTTAATAGTCAGTTTTGCTGATCATTTATTTTGTTGTAGTTGTATCCACATCACCAAGACTCTGCTGGCATCTTTAGCAGTGACTAGCTCCTCAAACTGGAGTCCCTGCTTTCATACTGGGAGAGTTTTGCTAACACAGTTATATGGGTGCAACAACATCTGGGAAACTTCCCCAAATTGGGTAGAAAGTTATTCTTAGCATTAAGCAGCCTGCATACAGATTCTACCAGTATTTTTCAGTTGTGCTTTACTCCACCGAAGGAATCAAAACAGGCAGTACTAAGCATCCAGCTAACTAATGGAGCATCGCAGAGGTGCGGGGTTGGAGCTACACAGTTATCTTTCTAAAATTATACACAGTTGGGAGGAAAAGGGGGGTTGTCAAAGAACATTTTTTTTTCCATGTGCACAAAAAGCTGAAAGGAAACATTTTACAGTTCAGCCTTCTGTAAAACTCAAGCCTATAGGTATGAGAAACATCAGAAGGAGCCTATGACGTGAGATAATGAGAAACTCCTGGAACCCACGTGAACACTTGCCACGCCAATCTCTGCTGTAGTATGTTTACATAAAAGTTCAGGTAAACTGCATTTTTAAATAAATTCTTTCACTAGTGCTGTACGTAGTTTCTGAAAATAAGCAGCTATTTCAAGGACATTCTACGACGTCCATATGACTATGATGTCCAAAGCAGCGACTAACTGATGTGCATTGATGCAGCACAAGCACTTCAGTGTACCAATGTAAAATCATGAAATCTGTGGACCAGTCAGTATCAATCTGATCATGAAATACAATCTTTGTGTTGGACAGAGTGAAGGTTATGCATCAATTTCAGTTTCTACTTCCTTTACCTTTTAATATTTGTCCTTGGAAATTTATACCTGCATAACATTAATAAATTTGTCCCATATAATTAAAATAGATAGAATTCTGCTGAATTTTGATGAAGAAATCAGTATGTGTAAAAGAAGGTATTATGACAGTTGTTTACTTCTGTAGAAGGAAACATGTTCTCCAAGTAACACTACTAGCAAGTCAGTGCCAAAAGCTGCAAAGCACCTAAAGCGTACAGCTTAGGACCAGCGCATGTTCTGTGAATTCCTACTTCAGCTGGGGAATATTTATTGTATTTTTGACTCATGTAATGCCACTGTATGTAGTCTAATGAACAGAAATGTCTTGAGATAAACAGAAGATGATTCTGATGAAAAGCTGCAGAATTTAAATGCAATTCTGTTACACATTCTCTTTAATAAATTATGTATAGTAATACACTAAAATGCAAACTTCACTGTGATTTTAGTATCATGTAGTGCAGTATTTTAGCTCAGTTTCCTAACTGTACTGCCAAGCCTTAAAAGTTTCAGAGAACCAAACTTGCTTACAGTGCACAATTACAAAACTTATTTTTGCCCCCACTAAGATTCAAAAATACTAATGAAAACATTCAATAGCTTCCCACACAATCATGTCCAATGACAACATGTGGCATCAGTATTTTAACAGTGAATTAAAGTGACTCTTACAAATCAGGCCAGTTCTAAAAACACTTTGTCCTTTCTCTTGTTCTTCGGTAGTTCTATGCCCTTCAGTGCTTGACTAAACATTTGACTACCCTGTCCAATCAGCAAGGTCTAAATAAATCGTTTCGCTTCTTTTCCATCAATAAATACAAGGAGATTCATTAGTCTGGTACAGCAGACAATTAACTGCTATTCACCCTGCACACGACAAATTGACTGAACGTAAACTTGGCAGAGAAAAGCTAAACCTGTGACCCGGCAACCTTCACTCACGTGGATGAAGCCTCCCCCAGCAATTTGCATTGATCTCGAGTTGTGTAAGGCTGTTCCCCCCCATCCCTCCAGCGAGGGGGGCCCACGCAAGACTTTCCCTTTGGAGAGAAAAAACAAGAGGTCTCCGAGTCCTTCCCTCCTTCACCCCGGGAGCTCTAGAGACGAACGGCTCGGGAGGTGCTACCAGCCACAACAAACCGGATTGCTTGCAGGGGGGACGAGCTAAGGAGACATTTCCTCGCTTCCCACAATTCTTATTACACTACAAGCCTGGGAGGGTGTGTGGCCTGATTTAAAAAAAAAATAAAAAATAAAATAGAAAAAAAAAAAAAACAAATACCGAGCCAGAGAGATCAGAGATAAACGCATGATCAGGAAGGGAGGATTTTTTTCCCCTCTATTAAACCTTAGTCACAGCTGCTCCCATTTCTGAAGGCCCAACGGTAAAAATAACGATCATACAAGCAAGCAAGGCAGGCGGAGGACGAGGGAGACAGACACAATCGCGGAGACAGAGAGGCGCCGTTTCTTACCTTCCTACTCGCTCCTCCGAGAGACACCTTGGGCCTTGTTTTGAAATCCCCTTCAAAGCTAAACATGTTTACAGCTTATCCCATCTAGAGCGGGGTCCGGCCCCCCGAGCTGACCCCGCAAAGGGGGCGCCGGCAGGCCGGCAGGGGCGAGCGGAGGGGCCGCCGCCGGCCCCGGGGAGGCAGAAACCCCCCGGGCTGGCACCTCGCGGCCCGCCCGCCCGCCGCCGGCGAG
>VYZW01003153.1:1286-16703 GCA_013401315.1 Balaeniceps rex | reverse complement strand
CCGCAACCGCCGCGCACGCGCTGCCCGCGCGCGCCCGGGGCGGGCCTGCCGCCGCGGTTCGCGGGCCTGAGGGACGGGTTGTGCCCGCCCCGGAGCCGGCCGTCTCACGGCCCTGTCCGGTGTGGGCTTTGTCCCAGCTACGGTTGTTTCAACTAAAACTTTCCCGTTTTAAGTATGAGCTTCGCCTGGGTGTACGGGGGCGTTCGGAGCGGGGCTTGCAACCCTCGCAGCACCTCCGCCCCAGCCGGCAGCGCTGAAGACCAGGCCCAAGCTGGGGGTCCCGCTTGCCCTCGGCGCGGGGCTGCCTTCCTCAGCGTCGGTGGGCGGTAGTAACACGCATTATGTATATATATACACATATATATGTAATTTGTCCTTTTTGTAGGGTAAGCATATGATAGATGTTACCCCATTGCAAAGACTTCATGGCTAGTCTGAAAACCAGATGCTGAACACCCAAGCGTAGGCTCTTGAGCTTACACAGATGTGAAAATCCACTCGAGAAAGTTCCTGGTGGAAGTGGGGTCTGCACGGGATCAGGGCCTCAGTGAAGAATGGAAAGAGAAAAGGGCTGTAATATAAAAGCAACAGACCTGAACTGTGTAACTATGCCTGGGGCTCCCTTATTTTACATTTCTTAGCCTGTTCTCCATTTTTCAGTGCTGTGGTTGCATCCTTCCAGATACAGAGGTGATACGGCCAATAGCAACAGCAAAAAACAGTTATTCAGTCTGCAGCTACAAGGTGCTAAATAAATTTATGTGGCCAAATCCAGCTTTCATTTCCTTCAGTGGAAATTTGATTGAGCCCTAACTCGTGAATTCTCACATCGGTGTATCACAACAAACAAACGGCAAGGATCCACATCAGGAGACAACGTATGCATTTCGCAGCTGGTCATACCGAGACCACAATGCCATTTAACTATCGCAAAGCTGGCTGACAAATGAAATATTTGTTGAGATTTCTTTGGATTTAGATGATTCAGAAGAGCCTAAATTTTAAAATTCCAGACTTCTCATAAGGGAACAAGTGCTTGGCAAGAGTGACCATTAGCCCCGCATTTCCCGAGATAACATAGTTTCAGTATAAGCAAGCCTGGCCTCCTAAACCCTCAACTGTTTACAAATGCAGTTGAGGGTTAGGGCATTGTGAAATGTCATGTCAAATGTTCGTTCATCGTTTCAACACGTTGCATTGCTGATGTAATATCACAACGCTCTATGTGGGAGTGGCAGCAAGTTTCTTTCCAAGCATGACAGCATTCTTTTCAAGCGGACTTAAGCCTTGATAAACTTTGTAAGTCTTATACAGAAAAGGACTAGTCTAGGTGTCCCTAGCAGTTAATTCATTGATTTTCATTAGCACAGAAGTGACCAGTTAGGTCATGAGTTTGTGCCAAATTTGCAAAGCCAAGTTAGGGATTCAATCCCTCCTCACGTAAGAAGCCAAAGAACCGTAAAACTGCAGAGAGCAGGGTTTCTATGAAGTAGGTTTTGGACCAATACACATTTGACAGGTTCCAGCTCCAATGTCAGAAGGACACAAGATCCTCTGCTGACCCTTCCTTCTGAAGAAATAGTTGGTAAATGACATGGGCCCAACTGATGAATGTTTGTCTGAGAAGTCTTAGTGATTTGCATGTGCCCCTAGAGGCCACTCTAGGTGTCATTTTATTAAATGAAAACTTATATAACAGAATGAACTAAGTGATTGTATCTTGAGTACAGTGAATTTATGGAAGCATAAACTGTAAATGTGTTTTATTTTTATATTTATTTTTCAGGACAAAATATACATTTATATAATGGTAGAGAAAACACACAAAAGTCAGAAATCTCACTGTCACTTAGTCAAAAAGTCAGAGCGGAGACTGGTTTAATATTCTCAGGGAGCAGCAAGAGCAGGACTGCTCAGTGAAGGAAGACAAGTGGGCACTGAGTGTGACCCCAGCACAGGCCATGCCCTTCCCAGTCAGGATGTAATCCCACAGGATGTAAACACAGTGGACAGAGCCCCACAATGGTTACAGGATCCACTGACAGCCCCAGGCAGGGCGAGGGGATGAGTCCAGAGGGTCCAGCCACAAGCAGAAGACAGTGCTACAACATAGGTTCAAGGTCCATCCAGGAGGCCAGGCTGGAGACAGCTATGCCTGAGCTTAGATGGACTGAAGAGCAGTGGAGTGAGTGAGTGGGGGTCCCGGCTGAAGCTGTTCGGGGCAATTAAGTCCTGTCAGTGCATTCAGAGCCCTGACAAACATACTCAAGGATCTAGGAATATTGTTCTTGTACGTATGCTGTGTTAACAGCCACCTGCCTCACCTGCTGCAATGAAGTTAGCTCCATACGCAGTTTCCCATCTTTCTCATCTCCTTCTTATTGCACATTCCATGAGATTTTTTCCTGTCTCCTAATCACAGTTCTCTGCCCTTTGATTGTTCCTTTTTCCCTCTGCAGGCATATGTACACATTGCTTCCAGGTACAGCTGGACTGCAGAAGTCCAATTGTTCATCAGACTGTAGTCTGTTAAAAAGATGTCATTACTCAACATTGCCTTCACTTCCCACAATCAATATCAATATTTTCTGCTTTTTATTTGAAATTAGGTATGTAGGGCCATTTCGTCTGTATATGTGAGAATCACCAATGATAAGTATTCCATTTCCAAGAAAATTAATTTCTTTTCAGTATTTTTGTTAATAAAAAAAGAAATAAGGCTGTGAGTATGAATGTCCTGGGGAATTAAAAACAAAGAATCCTAGGAATACAGGTGTAGGACTGACCTCTAGTGCATCCCCATTCTCTAAGAAAAGAATCAATATGTACATATAAATTATCTCTAAGTTTATGTTGCTCTTAAGCACCTTTCACACGTCAGTACTGAGTATAGTTTCGGTAAACCACTGCAAACCGGGAAGTTGTGCCTAGCTGCTCACAACAGTCATGGATTTTCTCCTAGCATCAAATTTATATTTCCATCCTTCTGTTGCACAAGTAAAATCTGAATCATAATACATATGTATAGTGAACCAGTCTCAATGTCTTTTACATCTCCTCTGAGATGTCCTGTAGGTTTGATAGTCTGTATTGCTTTTTGCTTGCAAGTGTGGGACAGAGAGGGAGACATCAGAGGAGATTATGCCTGAGCAGGTGGTTAAGTTCTGGCATTGGCACAGAGTGGAGGCAAGTTTTCAGAGGCTGTGCAGATACCTTCTTTTTCTTGTAAATGCACGCCGTAGAAATGAAAACAACAACACACACAAGTTAGTCACATTTGTTGAAAATATGGGCAAAGTGTGATTCAGTCGGCGTTAGAGAGAAACTTATCTGTAGATTCTCTCCTGGGCCTGCCTTTTGGTACCGAAGGACAGGAAAAATTTTGTGGTTCATATCTGACTATTGTAAGATGGTGCTCCCTGGTTGTCTTTTTCCTTTTTCACTATGAGTGACTCAGAGCAAAGCCATCTTCTAAATGTAGCTTGTTGACACCTTAGTACTCAGCAGAAGAAAACCAGGAATGAAGAATTTTTTGGGAGCAATAATGAAAAGAGAACATAATTCCTTCCCCACAGTGATGAAGATCTTGAGTTCATGTTGTGCTGGGTGCTAAGGATAACATTACTGAGGTGACTTATGAACTTTTAGAATTATGGAGGTACTGGTACCTTACTGTAAGTAGACTAAGTCACTCTGCCTCTGTCAGGGACAGATTTTATAATTTTTCTAAGCACTCTTTCTACATATTACAAAACTCAATGGCATTTAAAAAGAAAATAAATATTATACACACTGTTTTTACCCTTTGAATGAGCACCATTTTACATCTATAATCTTTTCTATTGTCAGACTAATCCCCAAACAATTTAACTTCTGATGCATTGTCCTTCTGGCCCCACTCTGTGCGTATATTCCTTATTCAGACAGGGTAAGCAATCAAGAGTATATTTGGCAATTGCTCAGTACTGTAGGGTATGATGGCCAAATTGTCACCATCTTACCATTACTTTCCATTCCCTGTGCAATTATAATAAAGTGTCCTAAACTTTTATGCTGACTTGCTGAACTCAGATGAAAATCTAAGATGCACTGACGGTGTCTCATTATGTACTAAATTACTTCCCAAGATGCAGAAACGTTTTTTACAAAAGTGCATAATAAATGAACAGCAAATAAGTTAGAAATACTTTAATTTACAGGAGATGAGGCTTGAGATTAGTCCAAATGCTGTGATAGGCCAACATCTGATTTCTAGTGATGCTTTAGTAAGGTTTGCTATCATATGGACTGATGGTGGGAGGTAATTTATTTTTTAAAATTTATTTACTCGGGGTAAAACACTGAAAATTAAATCTATTCTATCAGAGAAGATACTGGCAAGACTGTAATATAGAAAGCACTTCACTTAAGCACTTCCTTTAGTTAAACCTGAGTGCCAACAGACACTGCCAAGGAATGAAGACATTTTATTTAAAATTACACTGGCAAGAGACCATCAAATTATCCTTAACATTTTCATTAAATTGAGATACAGATATAGTTAGGGTAGTAAATCTTTTCAATACAAGGAGTTTATTCCTGAGCCAAGGCCAGATTCAGCAGTAATTGTAGGAACTATTAAGACCTAAAGCCTCATCCACATTACCAAAACAACTGTTCAAGGCTTTAGCCCAGCTTTGAAAAATGGACAGGCTTCATCCTGTATTACAGAGCTAATCAGATCAGTGAACTACAGTGATGCATTTGGATTCCAGTCTGGAGTGATCATTCCATGTTTTGTTGGCTTGGTTGCATGAGATTTTGGGGGTTTCCGTTAGAAATCTATGAATATCTATAGGTTCTTTGCAGTCCATGCTCCCAAGGCTCTAAAACAGTCAAACAAATACTACCTTTCTTAATATTGGCACCTTATTCCTCTATAGTAATGTCAAACTGAAGAGACTAAGGAACCTTATATCCATAGTTTCTAAGATGAAAAAGTCATTACCCTGTGGTCTCAGCACCTTTATAAGATCTACATAGCAAAATCTCCCTCTGGAGATTCCTACATTTCATTCACAGCTTCTGATTGAGGAAGATCATTTATTTTAGGCATCCGGTCTTCTGAGTAGTGTGGGGGTAAGGGCTTATTATAGTTTTATAGCTATAATTGTGAGACATTATTATGTTACTTGGCAAGTGTTAGTTAACCATAAATGCTAGTTTGTTTTCTGGGGTTAAAAATTACAAATGTATTTAATTCCAATATTAGTGCTGCAAAGATGTTCAGCTAAATAATAAAGTAAAGATTAGGATGTTCTTTTCCAAGTCTGCCTAAAAACTTAAGTATCAGTTTATTTTAATAGGAATGGAGCATTTAGGATCCTTAGATGTCTTTGAAAGCCCAATTGCAAAGAATAACTGCCCTCAAGTGAGCACAAATATAACTTCATATTTACCTTGTTATCTTTGGCTCACCTTTAATATACCTGGAAGCTTTCCCTATATATAAGCATTATAAAAATTGCCATTCCAAGCAAATTCCAACATGTTGATTTTATGCTGACAGAAACATATGTGCTATGGGCCAGTACACATCTAGCTGTTGTTAAAACATGTTCCACTTCATTTCCTATTTAAATTGGTTGGAGTTTTTTCACCTTCCCTTGGTGCCCATGTAAACAAGAGCCTTATCGAAGTTGAATCTTTCATGTGGTTTGAGGAAAACCAGACCAGATTATTTCTTTGGTTTAGGTAACCCGAACTTCCTTGTGATCCAGAAAAACATACACACATGCACACTTATATGTGTATGTGTATGTATTGATATATTAATATATAGAAGTGTGTTCCTGCAGAAGTTCTCAGAAGAATTTAAAGAGGACCTTCATAACAAATTACTTTTTAATTAAAAATGTTAAAGGTCTTGAATGTCTGAAGAAGAAGATCCCAGTACATCCCAACCTATGTTCATAAAGTATGGATATTCAGATGGGTTGTTTGATGTACAGGGCTTTGGCTCTTGTAACAGTGAAAAAAATTAATGAAAACACAGGCCAATGTCATGCCCACACAGAAGATAAGTTTTCACCGACCAGCTCTTATGAGACAGAAGTGACCTTCAAAACCTACTGGAAACAGTGGAAATTAAAGGTAGCTGATAAGCTCATATTGTGAAGATTCATCCAAAAATTATTTAAGGGACACAAATTATGATCTTGTGGATCATAATTAAGAGAAAGCAAGAAAAAAAAAACAGAAACCAATTCAGATAATTAAGAGGAAACAATAGTATTGTGATATTTTAAATTATTCTGAAAAATTTACTACAGCTATACCACGGGATCCTAGAAGATTGTTCTAGCTTACCTCTGTGCATCATTCAAGTTATTCAGATAAGTTTTCTGCATGGGTGTATTAGCTTAGTCCTAAGTGAGATGTATAGGTTCTTCTATAAACTTAGATTTTGCATGGCTCAGATCCATTAATTTAGCTTTGCAGTTGATAAAAATCATGGTTACACAGAATTCAGTAGGGGTGAAGATAGCTTATGCTGCCTTAGAATCAAGTTCCTGAATTTTTCTCCTACCTACTCTCATATTTCTTTATGAGTGAGATCACTGTAATCTAATTTTAGCTGTCTAAATATTAGGCATCTAGTCTAACCTCTTCATCTAGACCTCTCAACACAGACAGGCACTTCCTTCTTCTTCTAAACTCCTCTCTTATAATGGGTTCAGCTCACTGGATGTGTTTATTGACTGAAAGTTCATGATGAGATTAGGCACTTGCCATGTGCATGGCTGAAGTTAGCTCGGGGGAGTTCACCCTCCATGTGACTGAAGACAAGCCACACAATAAAGAAGAAATCTATCCTTCATCCATAAAGAAGGAGCAGTGATGCTTAGACACTTCTAAACAGACTTTAAGACCTAAATAATAAATGAGCCACAAAATTGTTCAGGATTATTATTAATGTCACAGAAGGATGTTGAGAAAAGTGCCACAGACTGTTGAATAATTCCCATTTTACTTTGGTACCGATTCTAAAGGCTGTAGTTAACATCTGCTGTAGAATAAAAGCACAGAAATGGCATTTGTCTTTTGACCTCTGCCAGTAAATTTGGATTTTCAAAATACCATTAAGAAGAGATGAAGATGCCACAGCCAGGATTCAGGAGAACTAGTTTAAATGCCCAGCGCTTCCATGAAACTTCTATGTAATCATGATCAAGTAAGCTAGCTGGAAAGCATCTTTGCAGAGAAGGACCTGGGGTCCTCCTAGACAAGAAGTTGAACGTGAGTCAGCAGTATACCCTTGCAGCGAAGAAAGCCAACCGCGTAGCAGGCTATATTAACTAGAGCATAGCCAGCAGGTTGATGGAAGTGACTCTTCCCTTTGGCACTTACGAGACTGCATCTGGAGAGCTGCATGCAATTTTGGACTCCTCAGGGCAAGGAAGATATTGGAATACTGGAGCAAATCCATCAGAGGACCAACAAGATGATGAGGGGCTGGACTGTATGATACAAAGAGAGGCTGAAAGAATTGGGTTTGTTCAGCCTTGAGACAAGAAGCTGAAGGAAAGACCTTACTGCAGTTTATAACTATCTGATGGGAGTGTTTAGAGAACCAGACTTCTCTTGAGGCAATGGACACCATTTGCAACGAAGAGGCAATGGACACAAGTTTCAACAAGGGAAATTAGGGTATTTTCAACTAGATATTAGGAAGAAAATTTTCATGGTAGAGGTGGTCAAACGCTGGAACAGGACCCAGATACATACCTTGTGAAACCTCCATCCTTGGGGATATTCAAACCTACACTGCACAGGGTGCTGAGCAACCTGTTGCCCTCCTTTGCGCAGAGGGTTTGGACTAAGTCCACAGGTCCCTTCCAACCTCAACTGTTCTCTGGTTCTGTGATTCAGGTCGCCTAACTAATAGCTAATAGTGTGGTCATTTACATCTGAGCTGGTTGCTCTGGGTTCCCTTTGACATCAGTGTTGTGACTCATCCAAACATTGACTTTAAGATGAGACATACCAGCCTGTGCTCAGTATTGTTGCTCAATTGCTGAGACAGAGGGGAGTCCCTTCTAAGCCACAAAGACTTAGTCATATCAGTCCCACACTCTTTACCTCTCTCACATTTGTAAAGCAGAGACCCTCCTACCTCAGTATTTTTTTTGAGGAACACATTCGTTAGTATTTGAGCCTCACCCAGAGATTGTGATGTTGGCTGCTATATATGGAAAGAGAAAAAAGAAATAAAGTCTTCCAAATGATGACAGCACTGTGGCTCCCTCCTCTCCTAAGCAATGCCAACAATAATTTTAAAAAAGCCTTTTATCTTCAAACGTATTTCAGAGCCACTTCAGAGTGAGAAGAGCTGCTTAACTTATGAACTTTCAGGTGGCTGGGTTGAAGAAAATATGGAGCTTTCCTTTAAACAATTAGAGCCCATTTTGCTAATCAATTTTTTCGGGCGCCTAGAAACATTTTTCATGATCAGATTCCAAATTGTCTTGAACAGTATGAACTAATGACCTTTTATCAGTCCAGTTTGGGGCACTCTGATACACCCCTGCTCAAATTAAATAAATCACAAGCCTTAATTAACAAAGACTGGCATGACTGCAAAAGCAATGAATTAGTTTGTACGCTATCTGAGAGATCACAAACGTACAGTAGTTGCAATTAATGGATTTAATTTTAAATGCTGGGGCTCCTGCATGAAAGTGCCTGAGAAGTCCATCCTGGCATTCTTATTACTCTTTAATTATAATTGATGTACCTGGGAAAGATGTCAGCAGTGTAGATTTTAATACAGGTGCTAGCCTCCCTTAAGAGCTCATAGTCCTTGTTTGAAACAGTCAATGATATGCAACAAGGTTTTGATGAAATCCAAATTTATTAGGGTTATTAAAAGTCATTAATTATTTGGCACTGTAGAGATGTAATCTGGTAGTATTTTTTTAATAGACAGCTTTATATATTTAAGTTTGAGAATTGAGGTTTATTTTTACTTTAAAATACTTCTGTCCCTTTTGGCCTCCTTCTGCCATTCCTGTTTCTGGCAGATTTCTCTCTTTTTTTCCCTCCTTAGGTTGAGCTCTTGTCTTCCAAGCAGATATTGCCAGCTATTTTCCATGCTTTTTTCCAGCCTTAAGAGAGGTCTTCACTGCTCCACTATCCCTATTCTTGTGTGAAGCAGCTCCCAGGAGGTTCAACCAGCAATGAACAGTTAGTCAAGTCTAAAAAATAAAGTCAGCTAACATCAGCAGAAGATAAATCCATCTTCTGTAAAATGACATTAAGTCCACTGGCATTGTTTGAGGTGTCAAGCTTGATCTGAATGTAAGTGGCCTGATAATTAATTATTTTCCAAGGGTAGTCCTCTGCTTTCCTCCATTCTACATGCAGTCCAGCAAGCAGGGTTGACACCAGGCATGGATGAAGTCAATAGCTCCGTAGGGCAGATGGCTGTCAATGGCAGGACAACAGCTCTGCTCTCACTGCTCACTTGCCTGTGCCATCTGGAGAACAAGGCCAGCAACTCTTGTCTCTGCAGGAGGAAATGGGCTATAAAAAGTGGCAGCAACAAGGAATGGGGTGGACAGTCCCAAAAGTAGACAGCAGTGCCCCAACCCGTCTGTCCCCTGAGGAGCAGTGGCAAGGTCAGCTCAGCTGGGATCTGTATCCTGCTCTCCCTCCCACCTTGGTCCTTCCACCTTCTCAGAGCTGGCTGGACCACACTCCCAGCCCTTTGTCCCGAGGGCGCTCCTGCTCAATTCATCAAATCTCCTGCGAGACACTCTGCCCTCTTCCTGCAGAATGAGTTTAAAAGAAATATTTGCACTGCAGCTGACTCTCATAATTACAGAACAAACCTTGATAACTTGTCCTTCTCTTATTGTTTCAACCTCTGGAGTTATTAGACTATAGGAAAACTCCAGCAGTCAGTTAAAGAGCAAAATTAATTTTCTGGTTACAGAGACTGGAAATGGCAAGTAGGTGAGTCCTGAAGGCTCATAAAAAACAAAAGTCAATTAAAATTAATCCCATATGGATTTCATCATTGACTTTACAAAAGGTTTGTCATTGACTTTAATGCAGCCAGAATTTTCTTGATTCCTTTAAAAAAGTGTATTTTTTAAGGATGTATCCTGATTATTGGGTTCTGATTCATCATTTTTGAATATTTAGAGTTGGCAATAAATATTTTATGGAACTGCATAACACAAGTATGACCATTTGCTATATTTTGTGTATTATGCATCTCTGGAGCAAATTCTATAATTTAAAAATTAAATTACTTAAATTGAATAATAGAAATAACATCTAAACTGTGTTTTGTATTAATTATATACTAACTTTCATCAGTTCCATATTCTATGCTTACCAATTAGTCCCTACAGCGATTACAGTCAATAACAGTGTTCAATGGTGGAGAATCAAAACAAAACACTTTTGACTGAGAAATGGAAACTTGCCTACAAGCTTTGCTTGCTTTGCATTATCTGGTACCCTAGTCTTAAGCAAATAAATATTTTGGCCAGATAAGAATGCTGGTTTGGTCTCTTGTGGAATACAGGACATGGAATTTGATCCATTTGCCTCTGCAGTGATCCATACACTTTGGATGTAGGACTTGAAAAGGCATCCTACATCATGCACTGTGGTCCCTTGCTACCGCAGGCTCCATATATACAGTTCTTTGAGCAAATTTATGGACCTCCATCCTAGGAACACTTGGGCTGTTTGAAGTAGAAACTGATGGGTTTCCCCTTCAGGAATTTGGCCAATCCCTGTTTGAGCCCATTTATCCTTTTGGCCTCTGTAACATCCTCCACGAGCAGAATCCTGTTGCTGCATGCATAGAGCTCTATATGTGAAAAAGTAACATCTTCTGTTTGTTTTTAGTTTTTTACTTGAGTGTTTATTGGTTGTCCCTCAGTGTTTATGCCTTTCCCATTTTCCTGACTAAACCCATTAGAAGCTGTTGCAGAATCTGACTGATGTGGAGCCTAAAACCCCTCTAGTTTCTAGCCTAACTCTGTTCATGGTCAGTTTATATCCATTTGTTCTTGCAACAGCATTGGCCTCTGTCTTATCTGGTTGAGTGCTGATAGACAAAATCTTTCTGCCCCGTTGAGTTTTGCTAGGCTGAGCAAGCCTTGCTCTGCTGAGTTAGGTGAGGTTGCCAGAAACAGGCTGAGTCAATCTATCAGCCTCTTGCCGTTGAAAGAGATGATCCCTGATTTTCTTCTCCTCCTCCTCCTCTCTCTCCTGGCCATGCGTATGTTTCCTGTGCAACCGGTTCTGGCTCTTGTCTGACCTTTCAATTTAGCTGATTAAACCGGCAGAAAAATAAGCCAGCGGAAAACATGAAGTTTTCTACTGGTTTAGTGAGCAGGATCAGTTCGACAGGTGGTCAAAGCTAGGCTGGTTCAGGCCACCTCCAGGAACTGCACCCACTGTGTCTTCTTGTAAAGATCAGCTCCCTACTCCCTTCATTGTCCTCTTACCCCTTCTTCACCCTTTTTGGTAACATGGCTGACCAGAGCTGGGTGCTGTGCTGCAGAACAGGTCTCCCCTGTCATAGTGAAACTTTCCTTTCACTCTTTGAAGTCCTCCTGTGAACGGATCGTTTCCATTTACTTTTCTCATCTCTGCATAGCATTGTTGTCTCCTAATAGTCCTGATGTTCACTGGTACGTCCTTATCTTCCCTTTCCTCTGACATTTTCAGTAGATGAGTTCAATTCACGGCAGAAGTTCCTCTGATGGTTCCCCTAAGGCAGGACACTTTTAAGCAATCAAATTTGGTCTCAGTTTTGGGTTCCAGTACTTTTGGTTATTCAGTACTTTATTTCTGATGGATATTCAGATTCACTTCAGTATTGACAGTGCCTCTCAACTTTTCACTATTGGCAAATTCTTCATGTGTGTGTCACTGATAGAAATATTGTACAAGACAGGCCCGAGGCTGGACAGGCACTAGAGAACCTCTCTGGTGACCCTTCAGCTTAGACAATTTCTGCTTGACTGAAGTTTTTCTTCACTAAACTGGGATTACAGTCATTTTTAGGAAAATGTAATGTTGCAAAGCAGCCAGATTATGTCAGACAACTTGACCTTAATTTTTTTCCTCACCATCTGTACTGTAAAGCCTAAGCAAGAGGAAAAGTAAAAAAGAAGAGTAAAAGATAGGCAGGTTAAATATCAGCAATTACTGTAGTCCTCTTGTTATTTTCATTTGTTCATATGAAGCTCTTTAAATAGGATTTGTTTCTAGGGTAGACTATCTTTGGAAGGCTTCCTGGAAATAGTATATTTTAAAGCTAACTTTAAGTGAATAGAAGGTCGTTAATTTGTTTCAAAAGGAGACTGGATCATGCATCTGATCTCCTTATTGCTTACAACTGGTGTTAATAATTTTCAGGTGACTATGCTAATGGATTTTAGGAAGTTTATTGTTATTTATTTTGCAGCTAACTAAATCCCCTTCCTCCACTTTAATTATTTTTAAATTACAATGATGTGGCACGTTTAACGTGGTTGGGAATCACCAGGTGGTATACCACCGATAACCTTCAGATATTTATTTACCTGACTATAGAGATAGAACAATGAGATCTTGAATATTATCTTGTTGTTACTTGTAATTAAGTTATTTTTAGAAACTGTCGTGATAAAGTTTGATCTTTCTTCCTGACTCTGCACCAAACTGACATATTTCCTAGGTAAAGCTCCTGTCCTCAGGACCCACACAAGCAAACAAAACACCATGTGATGCAAAAAATATACAGCCTTTGATACGTGTTTGTTGGCCCTGCACTGCCCACTATCTAGTATGCAAGACTGAAAACGGAACCAAATTTTACAGATGCGTTTAACTTCTGAACTCAAGAAAAACTCTTTACTTAGTTTCAGACTGTTGCTGCTAGAATGACAGTTTTGCAGAGCAGTCTGTACTCATGCTGTACTTAATATGCTAACGATATGTCACTGCTGATATTTGCTAAATAAAGCATGTCTGGTAACAATTTCCCAAGACATGACATCTTTTGTAGGTTATATTTTGGTCTTAAGAACATTAATCTCAAGATATCCAATAACAAGGCCTGATGGAAAGTAACATTTTCCATAGCATAACCCTGGTATCTAGAAAAAAAAATTATAGGTGAGTGAATACAGAGAAAGTATAATTATATTCAAGGAGCAGTTATTGCTGTACTTGCATTAACCTTGCAAGTCTCATGCCTAAAATGTCTATATAATGTATTTAACCTTGCATTTGATAATGAAATATGATGAACAGATCACTGTAGCAAAGTGCGGAAGATGATCAGGAAACACTCACCAGCCAGCACTGCTAGAGCGTCTGTGATCAAACGCTGCAATATGAAAACAAGAAGTATGGCTGTAAAAACATACAACGTGACAGATAAGGAAAAACAAAGCAAGAGAGAGAAATGTCAAGGGTTCAAGCTATTTTGATCATGCTAGATCATCTAGAGACTTCCTGAAATTGGAGTTTCATTGTTTTTGAAAAAGTAGTAAAAGTAGCCATTACTTTTGAGAGTTTGGGTCTAACAGACACAAGAGTGAGGGAAGGCTGAAAGTATTTATTACCCTGAAGAGACGAGGCAGAGACTGCATGGGTTCCCCCAGATCAGGTAGGGAAGCACTAGCAGAGATCAGCAGAATTTGGTGTGGATATCTTTTTGTCCTCTTTCCTGTAAACAGGCTGGGCTGCAAAGGTTTACTTTAGCATGGAAGTTTAACCTATAGAGCAGAAAATGCTATCAGTAGTTTTGCAGTGAAGTTATCTATTGTTCATGTTCAAACATGCCAAAGTTATTGAATCCCACATTGATTCGATTTGTCAACATTAATCCATGATCCTTCAAAAACACTCAGATTATTGGTGTTCAGGCAACCAGGTGACAAATACTTTTAGAATTAAAAGAAAATAGACATATGGCTGTTATTTACAGCAAAGTTAGCTGATGCCACCATTGAAATGTAATTTCTAGTCATAGTGAAGTCCACACACAGAAACTTTTAACCTGAGTGAGATAATGTGTTGAACTCAAGTTGGCTCAGCCACCAGGGGTAGAGATGCTGAAGTAGCCTGGTCCATGCGTGGTGCTTACACAGCCACTAGGTAGTGTGAACCCAGCCTGGCTCTATTTATCCAGGGCCTTCTCACAAATCCTCTGTGAGCCCAAAAAGAAATGTTCTTCCTTGATCACTGGGAATGAAGTTGCTGAGCAGGTCAGCTTTTACCAGTGCCGTGAATTATAAAACTTGGCTTCGTCGGACAAATGAATAAATGCAGAACCATATGGGAACAATTTGAAAGTTAGTTTGCAGTGTAATTCAATTCAAGTGAAGCTAGCTCAGAAAAAGAAACCTAAGGGAAAATAAGTTGTGTTACCTCTGTAGTGATGACACTACTAAGGCTGGATTAATTCATAGTCATTATGGACATTGAGCCCTCCTAGTATCAGACCATAGTTGGCAAGTGGTGCAATTTTCTATCATCCAAAAAATTAGAATGTTTGTGTTTAATATTTGAGCATTAAAACTGCATGAGGTCATTTAGCTATACAAATTTTGCATCATTCCTTTACAGTTAGTAGTCATCTTGCACAGAAAAAAAAGAAATCCAAGACTTGTCACGTTTTTGGTCTTGTACATTTAGTTTCTATGACAAGATGACAGATACAGTTTTGGAGGCACCATTTAATATGAAACCACCAAAATGTCTCTGCATTGGAGGTTTCATGAGGTATGTCCTTAAAGCAGGGATTTAGATATTATTGTAGTACAAAAAGTTGTAGTTGACTACAGTAAGTTTTCTGAAAATTTACAAGTACATTTGTTGAACAGCTTATACGATATAAGAAAATCCACATTGTTCTTTTGGGGGGTTTCATTGTTTTTCTATTTTTTAGTAATAGTAATATGAGGTTTTGGCTCTGTTTACCCTGTACTGAGGCCTTCATATGAAAGGTAAAGGTAAAAAAATACAACATTTCAGAGATTTACTGATGTGAAGCCTGGCTACTAGACTGTAGCAAAACTAAGACAGAAGGTACATTCCAGTTGTATGAATCTGCTGATGTAGCATCTCTTATTCCTTGGATTTGCTGTTCCTTTTTCTTTTTAATTATGTTCGTGGCAATAGCAGTGTACTATTTTTAAATTTTGGCAGTTTAAAAATCTTATAAATTTGGGGAAAGATTGAAAGTTGGTTCAGTAATATCTTTTTGTGCCTTGCCTCTGCAATCTGCAGATCATCATGTGAGTGTTGTCACTTAATGTTCCACTGATTATTATTTTGGAAGAAACGTTGTCTAATGTAACAAATGGATCTGATCACAAATGGACTTAAAATTTGGAGGATTAATGGATTTGATGACAA
>VYZW01003152.1:38547-57461 GCA_013401315.1 Balaeniceps rex | reverse complement strand
CTTTTCTTACTACTACTCATACAACTTTTTCTTAACAAGCATCAAGCAACTGCATATTATTTAAAGTTGCACAGTAAGCTATGTAAGGCAAAGAATTGTGGCTATTATTAGTATGAAATTATCCAACTCTATATTAGAGAAATTAATATTGGCTCTGCAAGATTAAGGTTGTTTTTTGAGTTTTGCTTGTGGAAAGTTCATGGCTCGTCTCCTTGCTTTGAATCTCGTAAGAGCTGGTATGTTTTTTCTCTTCTTACACCAGTTCGGTGTTGCTATGATAATAATTGTCTATGATTTTTACCCTGATATTGTTAAGCTATAACTTACATTGTTGATCCAAAGGAATTTCTTAAGCCACGCTGCCTGCTATGTTAAAAATCTACTGTAAGATTTAGGGTTAAATAAAAGCTCTAGGCTTGAAACTAAAGGTCAACTTGAAGTATGTGAGTAGAAAAAGCTTCATATCTTCGTTTTCTACTGTTTGGCATTAAAATTTCTCTTTGCTCCCTTGGCACTGTCAAAAACACAAAAAGCCTAGTAGGACTCATTTAGACCCCAAGGTTTTGCTGGAAAGGGATGTTATTTAAAAACTAGTATTTCAGGATTTGTAGCATTCCAGGATTCTAAGATTTTTCCTAAATTTTAAAGCTTTTATCGTTGACAACCTTGAAATGATGCTAATTAAAACCACACATGTTACTGAAGAGTTCAAGTATGCAGAATGAAATTTATCAAAACAGCCAAAGGCTCCTCTTCTTTTACTTGCAAACTAAATGCCTTTGTGCCAGAAGATAAGCACAGCATTTTGGAGGGCTAGAGTCACCAGTGAGCTCAGCTTCATCTTGGTCATTAATTTTGCTTTTCTAGCAATTGTTTCTTTACCATTAAATTTGAGATTATGTTGCCTGCAAGCTGCAGTGAAATCATTAGAATCGGACATGCTGTCTTATGCTACGTGTCTTGTTTGAAACATTTAAGCCCTTCTTCGCTAATAACAAATGGGATATCAGGTCCTAGCAAAATTGATGAGGCTTTTGCTTCAAAATGGACACTGAAATAATCATGTCCTTACTGTGACTTTGAGCATAACTTGTAAAGGGAACTTCCATAAGGTTTTCAGTGTTTTTAGGATTTCATTGCATTCCTTGAATCTGTGCTGTAGCTGGAGTTTATAGAAGCTACAGAGTAAGGGTTGGGCTCTTTATGGTAACACTTGTTTCTATAATTGTCTGTGATAGGCATCAAATAATAATTCTTATTACTACCCATTTAAAAATATCAAGCATAAATTTGGACTTTGGACTTTGCTTAATGCTAACAAGTATACTTAGCCTTTAGATTAATAGTGCCACGGTCAAAACGGAGTAGAAACACTCAACAACTTTAAATAAAAGTTACTAAAAAGGTTAGAATACTTGTTTCTTGTACAACTTCCTAATAAAAAAAAAGGCAGTGTAAACCAAAATATTCTTCATGTCGCTAGTCATGTCCTCAGTCCACATCAAGGAAATGCAACAGATTAGATAGGAAATATTGTTGAAAAAATACATAACATAAAAATCTCATTAAGTTCAATGTTTTCACATGCTTTCAGTATATTTATGCATATAAGAAATCGTGATAAGTCACTAATAGCTTAAGAAAATATATATGACATAATACCTACAGTGAGGGGATCTGGGAACTGAGATAATACCATTTTTATAAAGCCACACGTCAATACTGGAGTTCCACAAGCCAGGAAATTGAATCCAATTTAAATAAGTAAGTCCTGTGCAAAAAAACCCCCACCAAAACAAAACAAAAAATCCTACGAGTTTTTACTTTTTCTTTTTTTCCCCTCAGTTTTGCAACTCAAGAAGCAGCGTGAATTCTGCAGTTGCATAAAAAAATTTCAGGAAGACATGAGGTACTTAAGTAGCAGAACATCAGGCCTGATAAGAAATAATTATTGAATCTCTCTATAGGTGCAGCACCTCCCTTCCTTATTAAAAAAAGAAAAAAATTAGACCTAGCCAGGTAAGTTCTGGAGGCATTTCTGCTCCAGAACAGTTAGCTAAACCTTGGACTGATTTGTGTAAGGTCATTTTCACCAATTTTTAGTCTTCTGGTGTGTGATTCTTCATGTAGGAGGCATTTTAAAAAACAGTACACTTGGTAAATATTCTGCTCTACTACAGTCTGTTCTTGAGAAAACTCAGCCTAATAAATATGCAAGGAAATAGACAGCAATAAGGAGAACTGATAGGAGAGTAGGAACAGATGAAATGCAGTCTGCCAGTGCTTGGATTTTGGTCAAAATGCTACTTGAGATAGAGACATGTATCCAGTGGAACAACCTGCAGCTCGTATATTTTTCTTTTTTCTTATTTTATCAGAAACATTATGAGAGTGTGACCCCCAAACAGTGAGAACATTATTGATCTTCTTTTATTAATAGGCTGGGTTTACTGAGGTTCGTATATCAAATATATATATATTCTGTCAGTTGTTCTACACAGACATTACATACAAGAGGTAACGCAAAAATATCTTTCATGGTCAGTTTGATGGGATGTCAGACTGCTGTGTGTTTTTGAAAATATTTAATAAGTTTAAGTGTCATTGATCTAGGAGTAAAAATGAACTCTCTGAACTGGTGTCTTGTCCACTCTGAAATAAGACCTTAAAAGTTGAACAGAATAAAGAGATTGATGGCTATTGACTCATTGGTGTCTCCTGATATGTGCAATTAAGGAGGTCACGATAAGGGAGAACTACAAGAGGTCACAGCCTTTCCTGAGTTCACATATGGCTGTGACCAGGTCACTGTGCAGGGGCATTTTAATGGGGAATTCTGTCACAAAAACGAGATGTAATTCAAAACTATTAATTGATGCCATTAACTTGAAAATGAAGATTATGTCTGATTGCAGAGAAGAGAGAAAAGTGAGCACAATGCAAACAGAGCCAAGGAAATCTCAGACTGCAAGATGTTCTTAGAAAGGCTTCACAGCCTGGAATAAATATATGTTTTCAGGGGAATAAAGATGAATTTCTGATGGTAAATGCTTGTAGATGGAAAATATTCTAGCTATGTGGAGAAGTTGTGTAGATTTGGGAACAAAACAAAATAAAAATTTGATCCTTCAAGAGAATCTTGCCTTTAGGAAGGGCAGATTTTATGAGATCAGGAAGTATTTGTGGGCCTGTGTAACTAGAATTTCACCTACAGATCTTGCAGGTGGCAGGACTGTACAAATCAATCTGAAGAATTTCCTTGTACTTCAGAACATATTTGAACCGTAAATTCTGTGAAAAGGATCTGCTTATACCAGTTATGGATATGAGCAAGCGATTATCTACCCCTACATTAAAGCATCATTAAAAATACGTTGTGGATTCAGTGTATGTGTCCCTCAACTAAGTAAATCTTCAAAATTTTAGCCAGTGAGAGGGAAAGAAAACCAAAATGCACTTCTTATTTCCGCAAAAGACCCTTCTTTCTGGATATCTCTTTATTCAAACATGAAAATGCTGCAGTGACATAGATACTTGTTGGAACCTGGAAATATCAAGCACTTGGTTTTTTAAGCTGATTAACTCTGATATCTTATAGAAGCAATGTAAAAATTTAGCCTTTAAGACAACATGTGCTTCCAAAAATAGTCTCTGATATGCTTATCCCTTTCTCTTGCAATGCTTTCTCTTGAAATAAAAATCTTCCTGGAAACGTATAGTAAACTTACAATCAGTGTATAGCATTGGTCAAAGCGCCTTTGTGGTTTGGAAGCAGACATTCAGTTTGCTATACCAGTAGATGTTATTTGATCTACTCATCCATGCCAGCAGAGTTTTGATATGACACTGGGCGTATTTTTGATACAACCACTCTCTATTTAAAGATTCCTTTTTTTCTTAGAATATATTTTTCTTAAGATGGTCTTAATGAAATCTCTGTAGTTATATATAAGATACAGAATTTGTTGGCTGAGGAACACATTAAAAGGCATCAAAAAAAGGTCATCAAATCACTTGCCGTTTCTCAGAAATGTGTGGTGTATTTGTGCTTCTGTCCTGATCACCCCAACAGTTCCTTACTGATGGTGCTGTGCAACAGTTCCCACCTAGTGGTTGAAGGGAAGGCGGTGGATACAGTTTCTCTGGATTTTAGTAAGGCTTTTGGTACTGTCCCTCACAGCATCCTTCTGGACAAGTTGTCCAACTGTGGGATGAGCGGGTTTACGGTGGGCTGGGTGAAGAACTGGTTGAAGGGCAGATCTCAAAGGGTTGTAGTGAATGGGGCTACATCTGTCTGGCAGACCATCACCAGCGGTGTTCCTCAGGGTTCAATTCTAGGGCCAGTTCTGTTGAATGTATTTATCAACGATCTGGATGCAGGAGTTGAATGCACCCCTAGCAAGTTTGCTGATGATACCAAACTGGGAGGTGCTGTTGACTCTCTTGAGGGACAGGAGGCCTTGCAGAGGGATCTAGATAGACTGGAGCATTGGGCTGTGATTAATGGGATGAAATTTAATAAGTTGAAATTCTGGATTCTGCACCTAGGATGGAGTAATGCTGGGCACAAGTATAAATTGGGAGAGGAGGGGCTGGAGAGCAGCCCTGCAGAAAGGGATCTGGGGGTGCTGGTCGACAGCAGGCTCAATATGGGTCAGCAGTGTGCCCTGGCAGCCAAGAGGGCAAACCACATCCTGGGGTGCATCAAATGCAGTATAACCAGCCGGTCAAAAGAGCTGATTGTCCCACTGTATTCAGTGTTGGTGCGGCCTCACCTTGAATATTATGTGCAGTTCCGGGCCCCACAATTTAAGAAGGATGTGAAGGTCCTTGAATGCATCCAGAGGAGGGCAACAAAGCTGGTGAAAGGGCTGGAAGGCATGTCCTATGAGGAGTGGCTAAGGACTTTGGGCTTGTCTAGTTTGGAGAAAAGGAGGCTGAGGGGCGACCTGATTGCTCTCCACAGCTTCCTGAGGAGGGGAAGTGGAGAGGGAGGTGCTGATCTCTTCTCCCGGGTATCCAGTGATAGGGCACATGGGAATGGTTCAAAGCTGCACCAGGGGAGGTTGTCCTAGACTGGACATTAGAAAGCATTTCTTTGCCAAGAGGGTGGTCAAACGCTGGAACAGGCTTCCTAGAGAGGTGGCCAATGCCCCAGGCCTGTCCGTGTTTAAGAGGCATTTGGACAACGCCCTTAATAACATGCTTTAACTTTTGATCAGCCCTGAATTGGTCAGGCAGTTGGACTAGATGATCATTGTGGGTCCTTTCCAACTGAAATAGTGTGTTCTAGTCTATTCTATTCTAGTTGGGTAGATGCTGCCTCACTTAATTCTAGTAACTTCAGTGGGAAGTTTGGTGGATTTACATACTCTGTGTCTTTTAAGAAAGATTTTTAGGTTTTGGTTCTTGTCCTCTGAAGCTTCTGCAATACTTTGAGACTTTCACTGAATGCATGCCTGTCTCGTTGAAATCACTTGCAGCTGAAGGCACAGCTGGGATAGACTTAGCAAACTGCAGAATTTTGGTATTTAAGAACTAAGCACTGGAACAGATGATTTTCAGGTATCCAGACTCCAGAAAGGAATCAAACCTCAGAGGTATGTGTCTACATTTCCTATGTAGCGAATCAGAGTGGCAGTTCAAATCCCAGGAAGGGACCTGATTGAGTTAATTGGAGATGCTGCCTTGTTTGAATTCCTTACACCTCCAGGTCAAGAAAAAGCTAAAGATTCACTCAGCTCAGGGCTTTTGTTCTTACTTTTGGTTTTTAATCACTATAGTGGATCCTCAGAAAGCTTTCTTTTAAAGCAGTTTTATTTTCTACAGATTAACATTCATTATTAAATTAGTCAGAAACACTGTTTCACCTGTCTCACAGGGGGCAAACTCCCCCAGAAGAAAGTGATTTAGGATTTCTGTTGGTTTTCTGATGAGCTTTACCTTATCCCTCTCTACAGGGCACTCATGGGAGATGGGCACTAGCTACATCCTCAGCAAACATGAGGTAAGAGTGATAGTGGTGAAAAGAGACTGCCTCTTTTCTTGTAATTCTGGTGCTTAAAATAATTTAAAAATAAAAAGAAAAAAAGAAGCATCTTAGTTTTTAGCTGGAAAGCATGACTAGGCTCCTGTTGTCCTGATCACTGGTGAGAGGTATCTGTAAATGGAGAGGGAGAGCATTTAAAAGCTTTTTTCCTTGAGTTTTCCTACTGAATCTTCTGATTAGATCCTTCTTTAGCACAGTTTGCTTTATGAATCTCTTTTCTAGGATCCTGACCTTCCCTGCACCATCTATAGGAAAAATACCTGCTGAATGAATGTGAGAATAATTGGTTCTGCTCTGTGTATTTCTGTTTCTAAGATAACTTCTTTGTTAAGGTTAGTATGGCTTTCAATGATTCTTCAACTAATTTCAGTACGTGCTGTTTACTTCAGGACTTCATCTCATTTATGTTTTGCTGGTAAGCTTCATAGAAAACTGCCTTTCTTCCCCTGTCTACTTTTATTTTCACCCAGAGATTAAAAAAATAACTTTCCTTCCCGCTTCTATGGCTACCCTGGAGTAGGGGATGCTTCCTGAGTGTACACATGTAGCAGTCGCTCCTCTTTGCCTATCTCATGGGCCATGATTTCCTCCACTGACATTTCAATTACTTATTTTTATCCCACAGTAAGATTTTCTGGGTTTTTGTGTTACTTTCCCAAACAGAATATCTCAATTCACTGGAACAGAGATATCATATGGCCTTGTGTGTACTTTTTTTATTTCATTTTGCTCAGTTTTGCTTTTATCTCCCTTGCCATTGTCTAGTAACACCCTAAATTACCTGCCTGGTAAATCCCAGTTTAATGCACTCTATTCTCCTTTCTGTTGATGCATCTTTCTTGCTGATTTTTCCTGTGTACTAGCTGCCTTTCTTTCTGTTTCTTCCGGTCTCCTTGCTGAACACCTTATTCTTTCTTGCTAATTGAAAGCCCTTTTGCCCAGTCCCATTAGCTTTCCCTCTCAGCAAATTGGTGGCCATGCTCCTCAAAAAGAATTTATCAACTCTTTGAAGCCTCTGCTTTGTGTTTCTAAGTCCTCTACCTTTTAGGCACTGATTTATTGCCACAATTCTGGGACTTTCATTTTTTTATTCAGCCTAGACTGTGGCAATGAATCATATATGACATTAAGCAGGTTAGATTGAACCTAATTACGTTGTGCTTTGGGAATTACAAACCACAAATTCCTCTTGCGGATTTCTAGGTCCGGGATTTAATGAAGCAGCAGTATTTTCTGCTTGCTTCAGGACTGTGCTGTGGCATCATGCTTGTACCAGCTTATGGGTGAATGTCAGCAGTCTATCCTTGCTCCGTTTCTCCTAGATTCCTAGCATTGTTCTTCTCCATTGACTTCCCACACCTTCTATGTCGTAAGATGATTTAACTAAACATCACAAAATGCTGCCTAGGCAGAAGGGGTGAGTTGNTGAAACTTTTTCTTTGCAATTCTGTAAATGTTATTTTAATGTAATTTGTGCCTAATATATATATATTATAGATAAGTCTATCTAATAAGCAGTTTGAAATAATATATGTAGATTCTTCTATTTTATATCCTTTTCTGTAAGTCAGCAGAGTAGAGTTCATTAACTTGATATGGATCTTTTTCAGTCTGTAACCATTCACCAAAGAATGGATTTCGGAGTATATTTGTATGGTAAATGTACTGATACTGCTTACTTTAATATAAAGTTCAGCTTTTTAACACTTTTTCCGTATATATGTATTTGGCTCTTTTGGAAAGGGACTTGTAATCCAATCTTCTTTCATCTCATTTCAGCAGAATTCTTACTTCTAAACTAACACAGATAGATAGCCCTGTTGTAAGGATTAAAAAAATATTTATTTGTGCAGTACTCGGAGAAGTATGCTTGAGCAAACTATTAATTAAGAAGAGTAACAGCTACCATAATACTTTAAATAGTTGACACTACTGAGTTGTGGTTTGTGTTGGTGGCTGGCTTGTGGTTTTTTTTTTTTTTTTTTTTATTATGGTGGGGGAATATTCAAATAGCAACTGCATTGTGAATTCATGCAAAAACCTGTCTGATAGAGAGCTATAATAATACTGAATGCAGTTTTTCCTTTTCTGAAAGTGATAATACAGCACGTAATATACAACTGATTGATGGAGATTTGCCACTGAAGTAACTCAATCAAGAACGTAATTTAGCTTGAAACTCTTATGGAAACAGCTATGACTCTTGTACCTGTCCCAATTAAATATAGTGCGATGATGATTGCATATATGTTACTGATGGGGTTGTTAGGAGAATTTCTGACAAAGCTTTTGCTGGAGATGCTAATGAAAAAGTGTAAACTTTGAATCTTCTGATTTGAAAAAGAAACCCACTGTCAATATAAGATTTTTTTTTAACAATTTTCGAAGGGAAAGTCTCCTCTGTTCAAAATGCTTTTTGTTTTGAATATTTTTAAAACAGATTAAGGCAGAGGGGGGTGTGGGGTTTTTTGATCTATTTTATTTTAAAATAATTTACCAAGTCATCAGATTCTGACGTAGATTTGTGATTTTTAATTTTAGAACAATTATCTTAAGGACATCAGTTCATTAACTGTACCACCTTCAACTGTCTCTGTAAAGTTTCCGAACTGGTATTGGTGTGTCTCACAAAGCAGAAAGAACACCTCTACTTTACGTAAGACCAATATATTTACCTTAACAAAACGGGCAGTTATTTGAAGTGTACCAAGAATCCTTGGCATCGAGCCAAATGGTTATTAAAAGGCGCTTTTTTTTTTGTTTGTTTTCTTCCCCCTGAAAGTACTTGTGACATCCACCTTGCCCTCTGCAACAAGGATCCTCCTATTGGCAAGTAGATCACAAGATAGCTATACACCAAGAAAACCCCGTACGTCTCACTGTGCTGGAACCTTTAACAGAAAACCGTGAAACTGTTGCAAGTTTTGTGGCAGACCACATCTCAGTTATTCCCGGGAGCCCTTCTGCTGGCCTTGGAGTGACTTACTAGCCTTGTTTAAGCACACCCTCAGAGGTGAACGTGCACCAAGTGATACCAGCCTGAGCTAGCTGAAAATATGTAAAACTTCTAGCATACATTTCTAAGCATTAGATGTCTCTCACAACAAAGCCATCAGAAATGCAGCTTCCTATAGTGCACCAAAAGCCCCTATGTGGACAAAATCAGATAGCCACTAGCATGAACTTCTATAAATAATTTATGAAGGTAAAACATGTCCACTTAGCAGCAGAAGAACAGTATCTCAGAAAGGAAGACTGCATTTCTGATCTTTCAGCCCTGGTCCTTAAGGAATAACTACAAAAATAAGTATATTCATAACTAACGTTCACAGCTGTACTTGACATTAAAAGTCATTGAGATAGTGGCTTCCTGCTATCTAGTCATCTTCTCCAGGTGGCACCTCTGGCTGACCTCTCTGTCCCACCAGACCTACTGAACTTATTACTGCTTCACTTGCTGACGTTACCCTCTGCTCTGCTGGTAACAACCATAATTTTCTTTCAAATTGGCTAAATAATTAACATAATTATTCTCAACCTTGAGTTTACTGATTTTTATTTCAGATCTGAAGAAGGACTTGTATGCCCCAAAAGGTTGTCTATGGTCTCTTTGCATAACTATCACTCAGTAAGCCTGATAAAAAAGGAACGAAAAAGTCCTCACAAAGCTTCTCTTTCTCTGAAGCATAGATGGAATATATGTGTTCATACAAAATTAAATATTAAAGTACACTTCTATAAATTAGTATTTCATATCTTTGGAAATTCATCACGGTTTCACTGTATTCAGTTAAATACTTTGTACAAAACATAAATCACTTTCTGGTTGAAAAGATTTAATTATGAAAACACATTCAACTCTTCTAGGACATATTGCAGTGACTTCATGATAGTGCTAGTGCTTCATGTCATTTTTTTGTTTACAGATAAAACACCCTCCCCATTACAACTGAAACAAGCAAAAATATTTCTGCAAAGTTTTGACGGGGTAAATACACTTGTGATTTAGGAAGTGTAGGTGATCACATATTTCTTTTAATTTTCTAATATTTCCTGTCAATTAGGATGATGCGCATCTCTTAAATACATGGTTCTGAGCTCTGTTTAGTTTGGTGTTTGGTTTCTGTGTGTGTTTATAGTCATCGTGCTTATTATACTCAAAATCTTGTACGGGCAAGAGAGGAGCACAGTCATAAGTGGAACTAGGAAATTATTGTTACTCCAGTTCATGATTTAATAGCCTGAATTATTACTTATTATAATATACATTAATAATCCAAGTTAACACAAAAAAGTTTTAATAGTTCAGTTAAATTGCTTTTCAGGGGAAAAAAAAAAAAAAAAAAAAATCCTTCCTAGAAACCCCTTTTTCTCTGGTGGTGTGTTCAGCCCCCCTGGGTCCAAAGACTGGTGGCTTCAGCTGTCCCGAAGGAGAAAGAGATTGGAGCTCAGGATGAGCTGTCAGCATCCTGAGGTCATCACTGGGAGGCGTGCTGTCCTGTCGCGGGGAGTTTCTTCCTTCCCTTTGCTGGGAGAAGAAAGATGCTGATGGTTCCTTCCTCCGCAGGCTTGGGTCTGCTTGGGCTTTATTTTTATGAGTTTTCTTAACACAGCTTACGGGCTTGCTCTTGTCGTTGCTTCCCAACCATTCACTTTTTGTTCTAAAGCTGGTTTTACCTGAACAATGAGAGGCTGCAAGTAGTGACCTGTGAATTACGGCTGTGATTTCTGTCAGTGCCCCTGCACCTCTGGTATCGTCCTGTGCACGTGCTCTCTTCCACTCCTCATTTTATTCTAGAAACATAGACAGCTCAATCCACCCTGAATAACTCCTCATTATCACTATAAACCAAAGGAAAGGAAGTCTGAAACAAATTTAGACAATAGTTACCTGGCCACCAGACAATTGCTATCACAATTTTTTTTTTAAAGGCTAAAATCAGCTCAAGCTAATACAACCCAAACAACTCCTGAGACCCTGAGCCATCAGGTCAATGGCCTTTAGTAATGGCAAAATTATTTTCTTTATCATAAAGATGCTTGGAAAGTTCAACCAAACCAAAGCCAAACAATATTGCAGAGATAAGGTGACCTCCTATGAACTGCCTATATAGCAGGAATTAAACTCTCCCTTTGTTCATGTCTCCTCACTAAAAAAAAAAANTCCCCACAAAAAAAAAAAAAAAAAAAAAAAAGTACTTTCTCCTGTCTTCCATGCAGTTCACTTATCATATTGTGATGCTAGTTTCTAGTATCCTTTTAGTAGATGTGTGGAAAGAAATATTTTAAAAAGAAATACAAGTTCACTTCTCAATAAGTATAGAAACTTATGAAGAACCACTTCAGCAGTGAAAAAACATCTGCCAGGAGTTTTAAACATTTATTTTGCTTGTTGAAATAAGTTGAGAAATTAAAAAAAAAAACAACCAAAAACACCAAAACAAAAAACAAACAACAAAACACCAAACCCCTCTCCCCCCAGAAAAAAAAAAACAAACCCACCAGAACTTTCTGAAGAGATGTATTGCCATCAGTGGCTAAAAGAAAACAACTGTTAAAAAAAAAAGTTCATTTTTTGCTACTAGTTCCTGTCTGTAGCACTCACCTGTCATGTACGATATGATGTTTAAGCAGTCTTTGTGTCAAAAGAGAGAGAGGGACCTTTAGAGTGGTCTTTACAAGAAATAGCCTGATTACTAGGNTATGCCCTAATTACAACCAGTGTGCTTTTGTTCCACCAAACTAAAACAGGCGGCGAGTGCCGCTCATGTGATTCAAATGCGTCGAAACCAAACCCCTTTTTTTTTTTTTTTTTTTTTTTTTAAAGCAGCCATGGAGTGAATGGGAATGAACACTAAATTTTGAAAGCTTTAGTCTTTTACAGAAGATAATTCTTATATTTTCTGCTAGCCCAAAGACAACTGTGCTAGAGCTTAAATGGATCTTGTGAACGAGAATAGCAATAGCTGCATGACCACAGTTAGAATATTTTCATTATTTTTCATCACCCTCAGCTAAAGCATATTTGAAATAAAACACCCTGAGATTTCAACAGAAAAATACCATTTGGTGTCTCTGGGTCTTCCACAAAGCTGCTGGTATCAAGCTTAGGAGACATGCTGTGCTGTTATTCCTTACCCTGTGTCTCTTACCATTAGTGTCTTAAAAGAATTTCTCTGGCAAAATAAACTGTAATTGCAACTGTTCAGTGCCCACCTGAGAAAATTACTTTTACTATTAAAAGTGAATGGATCAAAGAGGTTCAACACATTCCTTTTCTACAAAAACATGTATCAGAATGAGACCAACAAAGTAACAGAACAAGCAGGAATAACATTGCATAGTACATTTATATTTAAACCTGCCAGATTTTTTTTTTCTTTAAACATATTACACTCATCTCTTCTTACATATTTTCTTTTTGTGTGTCTCCTCCTTTTTTTTCGGTGCTGTTGTGTGATTTCCAGATTCCTTTAATGCCAGTTTAACATCAAAGAGTCAGAATCCATTTTTATTTCCTTAATAAAGACCATGGTTTTAAGTGATCTCTGCATTACAAATTGGAGTCAGACTTTCACAGATGCCGAGATTCCTCAGCTTTCCGTGCCCTGGTTTTGAAAATCTTTTAAATGCCTATGTGGCTTGCCTTGGAGTGTAAATCTGTCCCCCAAAGGAGGATCTTAATATTGAGCATTCCCATTAGTCGCTGTTTCAAGGCCAGCTTTAATGAAGATGAAGATGTTCCTTTCATGGAGATTTTTAAAAGAAAGTTCCACAGAAATATGAAAGCTTTATTATAATATTAAAAAAAAAAAAAATCAAGAAAGTAGCCATGAACTGAGAGACTTTAACTGAATTTTTTTTTTCCCCTCCAAGAAATGCAGGCATTCCCTGTGAAACTTTGTAGTTGGAAGCCCATTTACAGCAATAGTTTCAGCTAGTCCTAACAATCAGTTGAAACAGCCGAGGTAATGATGTTTTCCAGAAAGAGATGTGTTTGCGCTCTTTTTGGCTTGCAGTAGGATAGTCCTTTTAACAAAGCAGAAATATCATCTCATAATGTGTTGTCTGAGGATGCGGCAAACCACGCTAATTCTACTTTACATTGCCAAAACAAGAAGTCAGGGCAACGGAGGTGAAACAGCAGTGTTTTGAGAACAGCTGATTTAGCAAAACCTAACGTAACCATACCATCACGGAAAGGGAAGATATTGTTGCTAATTTCTTTTCCCCTTCCTGAGGCAGAGAAAGAGCATGCCTTCAGAACTGCTGCAGAGGGGCCAAAAGCAGATTTCAGTCCTGGTTTTTGTGCCAGAAGATGGCCAGCAGCTCGCGGCCGCTGGCCAGGGGCGCAGTGCGGAGCAATGGCCCTGAGCTCAAACCAGTGTTGCATGAAGACACCGGTGGAAGCGGCCTGGTGTACATGCTTATGCCATGTTGTGATGAGCCACGGAGTCCCTCCTGCTCTCTGAAAATTCCATGTTTCCCGTTGTGGTGGGAGGAAAGAGGAGGGGCTGCAGAAACGCAGGCTGGCTTTCTGCTGTATTTGTCATTTGAGCAGCATGGGCGAGAGGCCTTGGTGTAGCATTTGCTGTCCGAGTGGGATAAAAACGTGTATTTTGGAGAAGCTGGGACTGGCCCGGAGCTGCATGTGTGGAGATGATGCGTCCCTACTCAACCCCGTGGAGGAGAGGGCAGCACGTGGCACCGTGCCGCTGCGCAGGCTGGTCGTCACCTTCTCGCAGGACCCCAGCGCTGGTTCTGTACCAAGCCATGGTACAACCGGATTGTCGGGCTGGGTGGCTCGGTGTTTTGTTATGGGTATTTCGCCCATTTCTTTGTTGAGGCTGAAGTTCTTACAGCGAAACGTCTGGCTGCTGAACTCCGTGTCCCAGCTGGCAAGAGGCAAAGTCAGCCTGTTATTACCTGGCAATGAATTATGTATTAGCGTCTTATTAGGGGTGGAAAAAAACCCCGACGACTGAAACACATGCATAGTTTTTCCTTAGTCAGTTAGTTATTGTCTCATGGTGTGAAACGTCAGGGTTTCTGTCCCTTGAAGGATATGGCCTGGTATTTTGTCCTTGCATAAAACTGCGCCAGAAAATGACTCTGTAATAGTTTACATAATTCTGAGTGAGTAGGAACCGGTTGCCAAAACATACGTGCCTGGTGCAACTTGCAGTTGCCCTAGGATGTCGGAAATGTTTTCATGGGGTTGGGAAATACGACAGAGGACCTGAGGGGGGACCAGAAACCTTGTGGAAAGGTGGTGGAGTCCAGGCAGGGTGCCCAAGGATGTCTGAAATGAAACTCTGTGCTTGGCTTTTGTCAGCCGAATCCCATCTTATGTGCACGCACAAACGATACAGTATAAACGCAGACATTATTGTAAACTTATGTTAGTCCTGATGCAAAACAACAGAAATTAATGTTCGTTATTTTCTGATAAAAATACCAAAACACCGAGGGAATTTGCTGCTTGTAAAAGCGCTACAAGACACGGTCCTCGCCACAGTTTATTTTAGTAGCGCAAGTTGCTTCTCACCGTTGGCTCTTAAAAAGCTATTATTTCCCAAATGTATACAAAATAAGTCTGAACATGTTTACCTATAATAAAACAAGGTGAACTTAATTACAGGAAGCTTCAGAAGTGTAGTGCTCATGTGCTGCTGACACAGCAGGGGTGGATCGGTCTGAAGGGAAGTGGAGAGGGGAGGACAATCCCTGGGTGGGAACCACCTTCAGAACAAAAGCCGAAACTTCAAAGCAGGTGGAAAAAAAAAAAAAAAAAAAAAGCAAACCCTCTGTAACACTTCTAAAATGTTATAATAAATGAAGTGAAAATAACATGCCCATTTACATTTCTTTGTTCTTATTTACGGTTTTACTTAATGTCAGGAGATTGCCAAAGTTTCAGCATCAGCATTTGCGTTCACCAGCTTCGACAAGATTTAGGAGAAAGAAAAAAAAAAAAAAAGCACTTCATATTTTGTAAATTACCTGTTTACCTGTATTCATGTGCAAGTTATATAAGGGGGAGTTGATGGATGCGATAGGGAGTTATTTTTAAGCAAACCTGCTGGTTGAGATGCATTTCCAAACTCGGAGACCTGGTTTTGTGCCCAAAATCTATTCTGTTGCTGTGTGTGTCAGTGCTATTCCTTTGTGTCTTGTGCAGCACCAAGCCCATGGTTAATGTGGTGTAAATGAGTGAAAGCACCCCCGTCCCCTTTTATTAATGTAATAGAGATTTAGAATAGCTGTAAAGAATATCTTTTATCAGCAGGGATCAGCAAAGTTCCCATGATGTATAGAGCCCTTTCACTTTTGGTCTATGACCAGCTTCTGGAAGACAGTGGCTCTTACCAGAACTTCCAATTTTTTTAAACACAATATTTGAGGTTTAGATTGTTTTATTAGTAGTCAAGCACTTTTTATTTGTACTGTGACCTTATTTATTATGTCAAATATACAGAGTCTTTTTTTCAATATCCAGCTGTGTTCAGTTCGTTCTTGACTGGATTAATGGGGTCCGTTGCATTTTGTTAGTATGGAACAATTGACTAAGAAATTTTTAAAAAGTGTTCTTCAGACAGACTAATCAACTAAATTCAGCCAGTCTTTGTCAAAGAGCTGCATTTTATTCTTACTGCATAATATTCCACCATAAATTAAGCTGAAGCCTCTTGCTCTGTACCTCCTTTCGCAATATTTATTCATGTTCGAAAAACAATCCACTTATTTTTATTTATATGAATGGCATTTATATTTACTTTAACTAGTGAGGGCTTAACATCATCCAGTGCAAAAATAGAATTAAAAAAATATATTCTTGACCACCTATAGATCATTTTGCTTTAAATGTCAGGGTCATTTTCTTTAAATATTATTATATTAATCACCTCCATTAATACTGATAATAAAATGCTTTCTGGTGTTCTCAGGCGCACAGACATATGAAAATAAAAACCTGATGCATACACATAAACACAAGTTTTTGAAACTGTAAAATCCTGTGCCAGTATTTGAGATAAATTTCTTCATTAAAATTTAAAATATTGCCACAATGACTTCTTGAGGAAGTTATATAGGGGATTTTACCGTTAACTACCCTTGAATAAAATCTTTTACTGTGAACAGCAACATTTTAATTATTTTAAAATGCTCCAACTTTAAATAAATTGATGACCACTGAGATCATCCCTAGACATTCAATAGCAATGGCCTTACAGGGGTGACACTAAGAGAGTGATAATGATAACCATCATGTCACCAGCAAATTGTACTCTGTATCACTCATTGCTGCTTTTTTGAAGTCTCAGCTTCAGAAATGAGTGTGTGTAAGATGATCGGTGTGGTGAACGCGCAGAGAACAGGGAGGGACAGACATGTTCAAAAAAAGTCATGTAACTTCTAAATTTTTTTTTTTTTTTAAAGTTTCAAGATGCTGCCTGAAATTCAGAATCAGGACAAATTGAACACTTTACACAGTAATTTTGCTAGTTCAACTCTTCTGTGGAAGTGAGTTTTAAGTCCTGTTCACGGATGGCATTTACTTAACACTTATTCTCCAGTGCTACACAGCAACAGTTTAACGCAAAAACCTGATGGCAAAGGGAATCTGTCAATGGAGGTGCTTTAGGAAGATTTATATTCTGTAGTAAATACTTCCCAGCTTTCATATTCTTCTACATCACTACTTCTCTTACAACTGCTTATTGAAAAGCAGTTGGTTGTTATTGGGTTGAGGCATGGTCCTGTTTTTTTTTTTTTTTGTTTGGTTGGTTGTTTTTTTTGTGCCATTTCTTCCAACTCTACAGAGAAAAAAAACACCCTGTGGATGGAAAGGGTGACCATTATATATGTATGAAATATTTATTTTAAAATTTTTGTTAGTGTCGTCATGCAAATTATTGTGCTTATTGCATGGCATAGTTCACTGACCTGGAAAGTCGGGTGATTTTGTCATTTGGAGGTGCTCTTGGTCGATTACCACACTTGGCACAGGGTGTTCACAAGCAGTATGTGTGGTTTCATGGGGTGGAGAAAAGAGTGAGCGAGACAGATTTTTCAGGTAACAGAGCAGAATTTGATGAATCCACTCAGGCCTATCCTCCTTTGCCCTCTGTTAATCTCGGATGCTTTTGACAGTAACGCAGAAGAGGCTTGGGTGTGCATCACTGGTTATTTGGATCAAAAGGCTTTTTTTTTTTTTTTTTTTTCTTTTAATCCCTGAAGGCCTTATGGGGGCTACCAAATCTCTGCAACTGCACTGCATTCACCGTGCAGCTCTTCTACTACAGGGAGAACTGACAAACGGGATTTTTCCCCCCATCTTTTCCTGTAGAAACTCTGCACAAAAATCCTGTGCTTGCCTAGGTAATGGTATATGATTTTTCCCAAACGCTTAAGCTGCTATAAATCAAGTAAGTACATGCATGTCAGAGGAAGGCATAACCCTTTATTTATGAATGTGTTAAAGAACAGTCAGAAAGGGATATTGATTCTGGTTTTATACAGGGGACTAGTGAGAATAACCAATCAATGTATCATAGGGAAAACTTAACTGTTATGAAACATTTAGTGTTGTAGGGAAGTATAAAAATTGAGCAAATTCCCAAAGGACAGCAGCAGCATAATTTTTAATAAAGAGAGGATGTAAAGCAGAGATTGTGGATTAAAAAAAAAAAAGGAAAAGGAAAGAGTAGGAGAAACTGATGTATCAGGAAGACCCTTACATGAAGGCCCTGTCTATGGATATACTTTGATAGCAAATTCTGAACAGTTATTTGCCAAAATAAGATAGTTTAAAGATGGCTATTTAGAATACAGAAAAGGAAGGGAGGGTGGTTCAATNAAGCAGAGATTGTGGATTAAAAAAAAAAAAAGGAAAAGGAAAGAGTAGGAGAAACTGATGTATCAGGAAGACCCTTACATGAAGGCCCTGTCTATGGATATACTTTGATAGCAAATTCTGAACAGTTATTTGCCAAAATAAGATAGTTTAAAGATGGCTATTTAGAATACAGAAAAGGAAGGGAGGGTGGTTCAATAATTCTTCAGAGTAAAGGAAAATGTAATTTGTTCTGTGTGACAGTATATCTACTTATGTCTTCCGTGGCATGCAAACCTATATTTTGTTTTACTTGAGCACTGTAAGATGCCTTCAACCCTTGAAAGAAATTAATAAATAATTGTAATAGTCATTAAAATGGACAATACAGGTTGTATAAGTGAAGAGAAAATATATATTAACAGAATATGCACTCAGGGAAAACCCCCAAACCCCAAGACCTCAAAAATTATTAAATATTATCTGCAATTGTTTATTTTTATTTTTTCCTTGAGTTTATTCTTACCATCCTAGTGTTCTTTTCAAGTTCAAATTGTTTAAATCTTGGAGCAAGTGAGGTGTTTTGTTCTATCTAATTGTCTTTTGTAAACTACATAAAATTAATTATGTGTGCTTGAAATGTCTCTGATGGCACTGAGGGCAAAAAATACCCTGTGATACACATAGCCAACCAAATTAAGCAACATTTGGCCTACTTGCACTCCGCTTGCTGGAGCATTTGAACAGCTACCCACCAAATGAATAGAAAGTGTGCATTCAACAAGGCAGAATTCATTGAAGTCTTTCAAAGTTAGTTACAAAGTAAGTCATGGAATATTGGACAATGGTAATTTTTATATGCAAATAGTATAATTGAGATAATAATACACCTTAAGTGCCTGTGGCCTTTATTATTATAATTTACCAACAATCCTCTGAGAATTGCGGTGTCGGTCTGGTGCCCTCTCCGTATCTCTGGAATTTATACCTCAAATACAGGGTGTACAATAAAGAAGTTACAGTATTTTT
>VYZW01003152.1:12975-37832 GCA_013401315.1 Balaeniceps rex | reverse complement strand
TGAATTGCGGTGTCGGTCTGGTGCCCTCTCCGTATCTCTGGAATTTATACCTCAAATACAGGGTGTACAATAAAGAAGTTACAGTATTTTTCTTAATTTGACTGCAAGGTTCAACATTGTAAAATAAGGTTTCTGCTTCAATAACAAAGTCCTGGTGCTTGTTGATATTTCTATGATCCTCTGGTTGTTGACTTGCCTAATGAATCCTGCCATGCTTTTCAAATATTGGCTTTAGTAGCCCAAAGTATTTCCACAGATACAATTATTGATGTCAAGCTGGAGGAAAGAACAACATGAATCTCTTGGTCTGGGTTTGAATATGAATCTCACAGCTCGGGTCTGTTGCAAGCGGTGCGGAGGAGATGCCCGTCATGGTCTGTCCTGCTCACACAAAACATGCCCTTATTTTTCTTCAGAACAAACTGCTTTGCTCAGGTCCTGCTTAAACTGAAGTAAACACTTGACTTTAATAGGATTTAAATGTGTGATTAAGCACTTTGAACCGAGTCTTAAAAAACAGTAACTGTACCCGATCTCAGATACTTCTAGTCAGTCTGCTGCCTGCTCACCCTCAGCGTCTGCTGCGAGAGATAATGAATGTTATTAAAAGAAAGCTTTGGAGACAAAAATCAACACTTTAAAGAATGAATGTGACACTTTCAGTGTTTGCCTAGCACATCTAAAGGGCACAAAGGGAAACTTTAACAAATAAGATGAACAAAGAGGGCTAAGAACTGATCTGAAGAGTTTTGTGGTGTACACTCAGTGTCTGATATTTCAAATGTCTTATCAGAGTCCATTATCAAGGGAGCTTAGTTTTACCTGGGAAGGTAGAGACACTGAAGGTATTTGCAATGATCATTTTAGGAGGGCTGGTTGGAGAAAAGGGTAGAAAGCTCTCAGGAGTGGAACATCAGAATAAATGGCGACGGTCTAAAGGAAAAATGTGAGTTTCCCTATGGATTCTTTAGACAGGGCTGCTTCTTCCAGTAAAGTTTACTTGGGACAAGAGCTGATTCAACAGAAAATTACCCATAAGTTTTTGTTGTTTGAAATAACTGTTGTTAGAACAACTTTTTTTTTTTTAATTTTAAAGGAAAATTTAACATTTTGTAATGGAAAAAGATCATAAAGTGGGTTTAGAAATTTAAAATGCAAAGTCTCCAGAAATAGTCCACATTAAAGGTGAGACTTTGAAAGATAGTTAAGAGGTTTAGGCCCAATTTGGATTATCTTTCCAAGTGGAATATCCTTAGGCCTCTTTGCAAACCATGAAACTTCCCTTCCTCTTACATTACATTGATGTGCAAAAAAGGCCATGCTGCAACTTGAAGAAAATAATGGCTGTTAACCAAGATCCTTATTAACTATGAGGTTTCATAATAAATTGTTTTCCTGAAATTGTGCTCTGGCAGTGCTGCCCTGTATTTGTTATGCACTTCATCACTTTGTTAATATTAATTTTAATGACTGTATTTGTTCTTTAATTTTGTAACAGTATGAATGGAAAGGAGAGAGAGATGCATTTTCTAATAGTTTGACTGAATCAGCATAAAAGATTATTTGAGGTATTAGGTACAGATCTAACAAATAATTTACACTTAAAGAGTGTATTTCTCCCGTTATTTTACATAAAAATAATGCAAATAGTAAAAGAAAGCAAAAATTGTGGTTTTGCTGCCAAAACCAAAGGTTCACTGTTTTGTATTAACAAGTACAAAGAGGTAAAAAGACGTTAAAAGAAAGGTCTGCTACCATAATTCAGGAAGCTTAATAGTAACGTCTGTCATCAGTCATGAATATTCCATGTGCATAGCAAAGAATCACTTGATAGAGTTTATCTCTGGAAATAGGCTGGAAACTGAAATAACTTCAGAAAAGGCAAGAAAATGTCAATATCTTTGTTTCTAAGCAGAAGTTGATAGACATCAAAGAGCCAGAAAGATGTAAATAGAGAACAGGTTGTGTAGGAAGTTTACCAGAGTTTTCACAGTAGGCAGGATACCCAAAACATGCAAATATTAAACAAACAAGTCAGCCAGCTGCACCAAATCCGAGCTATGGAGAACCCTTCCTTGGATACTCCTCTTTAAATTGGATGTCTGAGCATCCAGCAAGGCTGACTGGTTTGAGGCTTGCCCTGGGACTTCCTTGGGCGATGGTCAAGCTTCAGGCCAGAACTGAACTAGTTCATCAGTGTAACTCTAGGGAGCACTGCAGTGCTGGAAATCTCCTAAAATGGGACTTAAAGTTGAGGTTCTGGCAGTTCAGAGTTATTTAAGATTCCATGGATCTTTAAACAAGAATAGCAGTCATTAAAATGACAAAATAAAGTCCTAAACTGAGTAATAACATTTTGCTACTTTACATTTCACTATTCTCTCAAAATAATGTGCTGTGATGTTTATTACAACAGTATGCTGCTTTTTTATTTTCCTGTTTTTTCCCCAACAGCTCTATACTTGCACTGACAATAAGGAACAGTGGGGGATGAGAAGTTCTCAGGTGCAATTTTCAAAGTTGCCCAGAAGGTTTGAGTGCTTAGCTGTCTCCAATTTTATTTTCAGAGGTCTTTAAGGTGGCCCTAAAAAATGTGTTAGTTTTACTAATCTAGAAATATGCAGTAGTTGAGTGCACACTACTACTGAAGTTCAAGGTAAAATATCACATATTAGACATATGTAATTTCTAATATTTATTATAAGCAATGCCATACTCAGGCAGGCACGTTTATCCACAAATGCTAAGACAAAAATTAAGGGGAAAAATTAGTAAGTACCACTGCCCATATTTTCTGAAACAATCCAAAACATAATTCTGGGACTTGATTTACCTGTTTTTTTCCATCTGAGTTTGGATATCTATCTATACTTGCTCTTCCCTAGGGACCGTTGATCACCTGATTCTATATATACTCTGTTTCTTCTGAACTGGCAACTAAATAGACTCCAAATACTTTGAGTGCGCAAACCCTTTCATATTCCCTTAGGTCAGATGGTGGCCAGGGTGATTTAGTGACCCTGTGACTGTCTTTTTCATTATTTATTTATTTATATTCCAGCATTGCACCTTGCTATTTCATCTTAAGGGGGCAAAATTAAAAATATAAAATACCGTTACCCAGATGCTTCTTAAACCAGAAATTAAATGTGTGTGTAAGTATAAACACACACACTTGAGGGCAAGGTTTCACTGGAGGGGTTGAGAGTTTCAATAGTTGGCAAAGCTCTCGGGACATGGTGTTGCCTCCTGCCCACCTCTGACTCCCTCCTTCCTGGAAGAACCTAACTGGGAAGATTTAGTAGTACCTATAGTAATGCCATAGTGACATAGAGCACTGTCCTTTGATTGTAACAACAGCAGAGCAGAGGTCCAAAATGATGGTCTGTGGTGCTACAAGGGTGTAGGGGCTTGGTGCAGAAATATTATTGTTATATTTGGGCTGGCCCTGCTTACTTGGACAGGCCCATTTGGGCTGCCCCTCTGCTGCCCTGGACCCCTGGTGCATTGGGTGGGTGATAACTGCCTTGAGTAGAGACACCCTTTTGCTTCTTGGCATGTCTTCTTCCCATCCACTGGCGGAGATAGCTTTATGCTATAAAATCGAGAGCTTTTCTCCCAGCAGCGATGAAGGGAAAGGCGTCAGGCAGGGTCGCTCTCTGTTTCAAAAGAGAAACTCAACTTATTGTCACAGGCTGATATCACCAAGGTAAAGACGAGTCTGGGGAATCCAGATAAATCTGTTCAATCCTAACCAGATTTTCAGCTCAGGCTATGGGGATATAAACTGTCAAATGCAATGGATCAGGCCTGTCACTTGTTCCATCAAAACCAAAAATAAAACACAATTTTTTTTCTCAGTCTTTAGAACAGTTTCAAGCTGTTCTTCATAGTGTCAAGAAAAATCAGAAAGCAAAGGTTTTATTGTAATACATATGAGATGTAACTGATCAACATATTTGAGTTCTTTGCCACGTAACAAAAAAAATTTAATGAGCGTCTCAAAAATTGCGTTTCGTGTAAGGATGAAAGCATGTAGTTAAAAATTGATTGGTGTAGCAATGAGATTAAATTGAGGGTCCAAAATGTAATGGTTTCAAATAAGTTTTTAGACTGTCCAGTCATCACAAAATAAGAGGAAAATATAAACACGGTCTTAGTTTACAAAAGCAGTCCTTTGTTGGCCAGGAGATAATGAAAACATGTAAGGTCCAATGAGTTGTTTGTAAACAATCTTAAAGTCCAGCACTTCCCATGAAGCCTTCTGGTGGAATAATGTACAGATGTGAATATAAATATATAATTAGGCTGTTTTCGCTTTTCCAGTGGGCCATGAATACCAGCTGAGATAGGTGCCATACCTACTGTTAGCTGTAGTATTTTCTGCTGGCCCATTAGTCTCAGTTCTCTGATCAATGTAGTATCTCAATGCCTCTCAGTAAATCAGAAATAATCTCATAGATCTAGTTCTATATTCTTGTTAGTAGAAGAAATAACTATATTATTTCATAGACTGCCTTTTATTTTACATGTTTAGGGGAAAAACTTGCTTATGGAAATAATATTTAAACAATGTATGATTTTTATTACTAGTTTTGATTACAGGTTCTTAATGGAGAGACCTTTCTTATTATTTTTTGAGAGAGATTTGGAGGGAAAATATCTATTTTTTTAAAGAAAATGCAGTCTTAACTTACTTGGGTTTGAGGTATTTTGTTTTCATTCCTTTTTCCAATGTCAAAAAAAAGGGGCAGAAAAAGTCTGCCAAGAAGGAAAAAAAAAAGGCTAGAGAAAAAAACCTCAATTACCTTAAAATGTGGAATTTTTCTTTTGAGAAATGTTTGTATATTCAGTTTGGAAAATATGGGATAGTAAGTTTAGATTCTCTATAAAAAACAGAGTAAGTTGGATGTTATTTTAAAAGCAATAGAGTTCCTTGGTTGCTTCTGCCTTGGAGGGGATGAGTACATCAGACCGTTTTGACCAGTCCAAGCTACAATATAAACACGGACAATTTGAATGAATGAGTCATTGCAGCAATTTATATCACGGGCTTCTTGCTTGTTACAAAGTAATGGGGTTATTTATGTCTGTCATAGCTCTTTGAGTCCTTGTTAGCTTTGGCCAAGAACTTTGGACTTGCAAACAAAAGCAAACGTCCACAACCAGGAAGGCATTGCCCACCACCAAACACCAGCGTCCCTGGTCTGTCTGTCTCCTTTGAACAGGTACTGGGACCAGTGAACCTAGGGTAGCTCACATAGAGGATGACAGCAGGTTGTCAGAAAATGCAGATTACCTGAATATTGCATTCAAATTCAGCTGATTCCTGTTTAATGAGTGCTATAATGTAGCATATTTCATCATAGAAATACCCTTCCCCCAACGGCCTATTAAAACGTATGCACAAGCATATATATGCGTGAGGTAAGAAGCTATCATACATTGGATGTCTGCAGAAAGCTGCTTCAGAAGAAGGGGTTGAGCTTTAGATTTAGCACCTAACATTTGGGAGTCTTCATGTTTGACGAACTCACATTAGGTTTTGAAATTTAACAAATATCTTCCCAAAATTAAATTATGCTTTTATAATTAGCATTCTAGCGAGGAGCAAAAGCAACTAAAATAATTCATTTTCAGTATTTCGTTATGAGAGATGATTTTTCTTCATTGAATTTTTATCTAAGCTAAAGAGCTTTATTTTTTAACTGACTCAGTACTCTGGTTTTACTGTGCAGATAAAGGAGTTAGGTTTGTGCAGGGAGCAAAAGCATTATTCATTTTATTTTAGAGGTAATTTTAAAATATGGACTGTAGATTAATATAGTCTATTCATTCTAAATGACACATAAAGCAGGCTTATCTTGACTTAGCTTTTAAATGGTATAACATTGTGTGCATGCTTTCTTCAATGTCATAGTATAAGTAGCGTACTGTATCCATTTTCTTTACATCATCTGATGTATTTTCATGATTTTTTTTCCCCTCTCTCCCTAATTAATTGTGTTATGTTAAATAGTGTGGGCTGGCATTTTCTCCCCAGTTCTGTTATGCATTATTTCTCACTTTTAAAAGTTTATATGGTCAGATTCTAGACTATTTTAATTTATTTCTCATGTGCTAAATATGAATTGGTCCTGAAAGCATGTGAACTTAAAACTGTGAGAAGTTTGGACTAGAATTTTTGTTTTAAATCAAAGTAGGTAAGGACTGATTCTAAGCAATTGAGATATTCACGTAAAAATAGTTAGGTTAAAGGAAAATTGGATTTGTCTGAATTGAAAATGAGCAGAAGTACAAGGGTTTTGCGGAGGTTTGTAAAACATACAGATTTCAATATTTTTTCATATAGTAGTATGTAATATTTGTAGATCTTCAGGCAATTCATTGAATACTATGAAAAAAAAAAGAAATACTTTCATCATCCTATTTACTGATCTAATTAAAATTAAATTGCACTGGGATATCTCAGGATTCTGTAGAAATGCCAAAAATAAAATCAAAACTGCAAGGGAAATTAAGAACCGTCATTATGTGTTCCTCCTACCACAGAAATGATGTACTACATGTGATCACTAGTCAACGGACTAATAAACTTCACATATTTCCTTATTAACCCTGGAGTTATATTAGAATATGTATTATATCTTGAGATATGTAGGGCATGTTTAATTGCACTCACTCACACCTTTTAATAAGAAGAAACTTCTTAGCCATCCATTTTTATTTGTTATCAAAGTGGTAGGACTACTGAATTAATGGAGGTTAATAAAAAATCCCTAACGCCTTAGTCAAACTTTCCCAGTCCTGAAGATGAAGAATTAATTTAAGTTGTGTTTGCTATAGATACAGATAAACTTCATAAAGGGCACATTTTCATATTCCTACCTATGAATAAATTATTTTAAAGAGAACAAATGGTTTAGACTGTTATCTCTGCTGGGCATTTGGGATCATGTGGGGCATAATGAGCTCTTTCGCATGCAAACTGTACACCGAGGCATCACAGTGAGAAGACACAGCAAGAATTTAGGACTCAATTTCTTATGTGCTGGAAATGTGAAGCTGTTACCCTGAGTGCTCCTACATCCACATGTAAGATTCACTAAACAACATTACAATGAATTTGAGACCACCATTAAACATTTTTTTAGGCCATAGCTTCGATTTCCTATTGGCACATTTTTATCAAGAAGGTTGAATGCTAGTTGACTTGATAGATAGGTTTTCTTGTATAAATGGTTACTTAAAATTATTTTAATCAAACATACTGTATGAGAACATTAAAACTTTAGTGTGGGTGAAATGTACTTCTGGGTTGCAGTTAATCTCTCCCTGACAACAGAGAGAGTATTTTGTGGTATAGCATCATACTTCTGTAATGAAATACATAAAGATCTCCCATACCAGGTCAGAAGAAAGACCTATGCATCCTAATTTTCATGTTTACCAGTGGATAGACTCCAACAACTAAGGAAAAAAAAAAGACGGCATGTAAAGGTGATCTTTTTCCCTTGTACAGTTCTTTTCTGTTTCTTTCTAGTCTCTTCTCTCTCGCCTGCCATGTTGTGGCAAAGATCAGTTCAGGGATGTCCCTGGGCAGAAGTTACACCCGAGCTAACCCCTCCAATAGCCATCGGTGCACCTGTCCACGTGGATGTGTCTCATCCTCTCCTATACCCCTCTGTCACCTAAATCCCCACAAAACCATGTTGCAGTGGGCTCCTGCAGGTGTGTGTTGGGTGAAAACACATTGCCTTTGCCTTTGCTAAGCACAGCTTCATAGCATACCTTCTTATTCCTGCATTGGGAGAGACGGGGAAGTGCTGGGTTTCACTATCAGGTGGAGGATGCTGTTTCTCTCCCTTTACTGTTCCCTACCTTCATCCACGAGGCAGCCCCTCATGCCAAGCAGTGTGGCATGACTGTGCCCATCCTGAGCAGCTTCCAGATGGGGATGGCCGCCTCTCTACTGGTGCCACCTCCTCACTGTGCCTGGGAAGAGCCTGGGGGTGGCCCCCAGCCCTTTTGGTGCCCCAGCCACCTGCACAAACATGGGAGTGTTGGGTTGCACTGGGGGTCCCTGCATTTGCTTCTGTGTATCTGTGGATGGGCTCAGACCCAATGAGTGAAAAACCGGGTGTTGCTGCGGTTAATTTACTGAGGGATAACCTGCCTCACAAGGGAGCAATGAGTCTGTTTACTTACTTCTGTCAGGGCCTATGGATAAAGAGGGTGTTCCTGTATATCCTAAGACAGGAAAACTGCTTCATTTGTAGGGCATATGCCTGGTAAACTTTACACTGTCTTGAAAAGTGAGTTAGTGATAAATATGTGAAAACTGATTTATCATAGGAATAATTTTACAAATATTTTAGTTCAGTTCTTCAGCAATATGGTGATACCCAAAACCTCATTTCTCATGTTCTGCTTTTCCCCTTCCTACAGCTACCCCCCAGCTCCCAAACTCTTCCTCTCTCTCACACCTGGACAGAAACCATTTAAAAGGCAGCTTTTAGTGGCATATCTGTATGCTGTTGACCAGAGTCACGGAGGATAGGAGGCACATTGCTCTACCTGTAGCCACCAGCATTTAAGATGAGTGCAGATGCCAAACAACTTGGATGCAAAGGTCTGGGAGAGATTTCAGAAACATTATCAAGATGAATGTCAGCTCAGAACAACCTATTTTATTGCATCTGCTCTGAACAGGGATGTATTTTCCATCCACACCATCATTTTGGTGAAGATGCACCTGAATATCCACAGCAGAGGCTGTTGGGTGAGAGAGGACACACAGCTGGGCTTGGAGATCTGTGTGTTTGACTCTGTACCAAATCACACGCTCTTTGAGCTGAAGTACCCCTGCACGGAGGAGCGCTGTTCTTTCCCTGTTTATACTCCTGTACGTTTCAGCTTCACCCTAGGGTAATGGTGTAGAGTAAACCAGTAACAGAAACAACTGTGGGATGTTGTTTAGTTCAGCACAAAGAGCTGCAAAATTTCATAGCTATGAAATGCCCCGTTTGATCATAAAGTGGTAAATATCCTGCTGGTAGCTACTGGTTGTTGAGCTTGATCGAAGTACATTTATGTTGCTCCTATTAATTTTCTTTATTTCTAGAAGACAAAGGTGATATTAGCATTTAAATGAAAAAAATATTTGTCTTTATGATTAATTATTATTTACTGTTCTATGGACCCATTTTAAACTACTCATTTGTTTTTCCTCATTTGGTCAGTAATTTTCTCAACCAACTTTTCTCTTATTCCATAACGCTTGCCCTTTAGACACAGACATTAACCTCAAATGCAGAGCCTTGTCAAAAACACTTTCCAAAGTGGAAACAACTTTGTCATTTCATTAGAAAATATGGAATTGCGTTCTGAAACATTTCTTCATTTAATCTTCAAGGCTATCATCACCTTTCATCCTTAGGTATCCATTTGGTTTCTGGCTGGAATCTTCAATGATGTGCTCCTGACATGAAATGAACTTTCTATTGCCTGGCTCAGTGTTGAGTTCGGGCAACATTCACGCTCTGCTCGCCCAAACTTTGTATAATATCTAATTTATAGGTTGTGTAGCCTTTCAGAAAAGGTGATAAAAACTGAAAATAAAAAGCACCTCCCAGCAAAGATATTATAACATTACATGACAATTATCATTTTACCATTAGAAGAATCATTACCGCCTCTGCTTTGCTGAAAGATAGGAAATGTGATTCTTTGTTGTTGTTATAATTTGCTCCCCTGTAACAAGCACTCTATTTTGAAAAGATTTTAGTCAGCTTTTGATACAGAGCCTAATGTTTCCTAGTCAAAACATAAAGATGCACCTGTTCCATGTTTGGACTTAAATATGAAGCTCAGCTTGATGTATTGCTTTAAACATGTCAAGAAAATTAAAATACAGAAAGCTTGAAGTACACAAAAGCTGTAGAATGAGATATTTAAGAATAAAAATATAATATATTGGTATAACATGTAGCTAAGTTAGCCCTAAAACTGCATATACTTGAATAATACATAGAGGACACATCAGACATATCTTTGCCAATCTATATGATGCTGTAAATAAGACATTATCCCACGCATTTTGGCTATATTTCCCTTGTACAGAATCTGATGATTACATGATAAATTATATAAAAGGTTATATCAGGTTACATAATCATCTGCACCACAAAATAATTCTGCACCACAAAATGCATTTCAAAGTCCTTTCCTTGAACAACGTAGATTAGAGGATCAGGGCTGCTCAGTGAGTCCCAGGCATCCTGCGCAGCACATTCCACATCAAAACCAGGTTGGGGAGTCTTGTGTGGGCTTTTTTCTTTTCAGTTTCGCTTTGAACACTTGAGGTGAAAACCTGGTCCTTTTGAAGTCATCATCGGGAGTTAATCCAGCATGAAAATTGAGTCTACAAAGATTGGATCCCAACAGACTAGGGATTTGTGTCTCTCTCACAAGCCAGATTTTTCAGCTTTTGTAGATTGGGTATATATAACATTTTTCTATTGTTCACACTTTCTTTTCTTTCTTTCTTCTTCTTTTTTTTTTTTTTTAATTTGTTATCTTGAGAACATCTCTTCAAAATATTTTCAACAACTTTATTCTCACCACAAACATGTATGACTAACAGTACTTCCTAAATGCCATCCTAAGACCTGTTGATGATACAGTTTCTGGGTTATGCTTAATAGCACCCCCTAAACTTGTAGATAACTAATAGTGGTGTTTCCGAGGAATGTGTCCCAGGTGGGTTGGTATGAGAGAATGTAGATCAAAACATCTGATGCCTCCTGCTGGGGTGGAATCTCTCTTATAGTCTACAAATATTTCTACAAATTATTTAATAATATATCAAATTACTCAGGTTCTACACTAAGAAGAGGATATCCACCCTTTATAACATTAATTTAAAAGGATTTAGAAGTCTCCCTTTTTCTTTTGGAAATGCGTATCTTTAATTGTTACGTGTTTTCTTTGGTATGTTCTGTTAGTGTGATCCGCTGCATTTGCAAACTGCACGGAAGAGTTGACTTGTTTTGCTGTTTATGTTCCCTGTTTTCCTTGTCTGAACACAATGACTGATGTTCTCTAATGAAAACTAAATATTAAAAGGAAAGCAAGTACACTTAAAAGGGATATATACAAAGAGAGGAACATCAAATTTATCTCAAGCTCCTAATTATGATGAATGACAGAATGTTATTAGACTGCACTTGTCAGCATGAACTTGCTTGTTATTATAAAGTTTTAATGTAATATCAGTTTGGTGAATGATCATCTGGTATCTTCATTGTTCAAAGCGTGCTATCCACAAACAGAAACATTTCGTTTAGATTCATGCTTACAAGATACAATTAGATAGCCAGATGGCCCAGTGTAAGTGCATGCTGTCATGTTGTGGTAACCAGAAGAGAATGGCCTCAGGTTTATTCTTTGTAGTGTGTGAAACAAGTTGGAGCAAACCAATGGCTTCTTTTTGAAAAGCATTAATTAAACTAGACTTCCAATTGTGCTTTAGGGGTGGTAGGTTTTAAATACCATAGAAGTAGAAGGTGATGGTAGGCTACAAAGCCTGGGATCTGATGGTTGTGGGTTTATCCTTTGCTGATAGTAATTGCAGTCAATGGAGACCTGCATGCAGCTCAGAGAATATAAGAAGGGACAGAAACTAGTTTACTCAATGCAGAAGTGTTTGTTCTACAGGAGTAATACAAAGGAAAAAAAAATACTGGTTTGTGTTTAAAAAGAAAAAAAAAAGTATGTGTGGTTTTACCTACGATATGCTGTCATTTTGGGCAGATGAGGACAAAAAAATAACTAACCCCCCACCCCCCAAACAAAAAACCCCAGAGTTTTATCTACTGTCACGTCAAGCAACAAGCAGGTAACTTGTACGGTATTAATCCATTGACAGAGGGAAATTGCTGCTCTCCTACCTTTATATTTCACTTACATTGTTCCTTATTCCTCTGCTTACTTTGCATGCAAGACTGGAGACTTAAAGACTTCTCTTTCTGACTTAGTGTATCAAGGACCTGGGCTTGCCAAAGAATTGGTGTATGCACTGCACTGGTCCCACATTGCAGCAGAAAATTTTTGTCCGAGCTGATCTTTTGGATTCCTGGTGAGCAGAAAGCAAAAAACCACTCCCAAATGAGCCCATTTTTCTGAACAGTCAATAAGAAAAAAATAAATCTCAGCCACAAATTCGATCCCCACCCCCAAGTTTGATTAATGCAACGCACACGATAACATCCCAAATATACAGCCACTGTACTTCCAAAATGAAAATTGTCAGAGGGAGTAAGGGGGAATTCAGACAGAGGAAGGGAGGGAAGGGTAAATCCGAACTTGCATTATTTGCAGAAGAGGCAAAAAACATTTGCGGAGAACATCAATGAGCTGGTAGTGTTACTGGCTCTTTGAGCAACCAGCCAAGGAGAAGCCAAATCTGAAAGTTCAGTGAGCACAGAAAGACAGTAAAAAATAGAGGATGAGGAAACTCTTACAGGAACAAAAGGTTTGGAGGTTTTTTTTGATTTCTAATGTGTGGTTTTTTTTTTTTCTTTTCCTCCCTAGCCAGCAAAGAGATTGTCCCTATTTCTGAAGCTGTGGTGGAAAGGCATAGCAACATAACCATAAACACAGAACTTCATTGATTGGGGAATCATGTCATATCATGAGAAATGTTCTTTTTTTTTCAACGAAAAGTACCTCAAACTCTTAATAAGTTTATGGTTGTGGAAATAGGCCCAAAAGAGAACAATTTGGACTGAAAGTGATGAGAAATTTGACAGGAAGCACACATAAATCTTATTGCCACTGAAGATGCACTTGATACTGTCAGTCTTGAAACATCTGTGCTTGTTTTATATTGAAACAAGCTCTTTTCCTCTCTCATTTTTGCAATGTGTTTGTTAATTATTACAGTGAATATTAACTTTGTGTGTTCGTTGCCTTCTATTGTGGTTTATTTTTTCTTACTGCAATTTCATCTGATTATTGGTGCTTTGGTTCTGCTTTGCTTCCCATGATGCCAGGTACTTATTAGCTGTCAATATTTATTTCTAAAGTGAAACTGTTAATGTATTTTATTTACAAGTTTCACCTTACTGAATAAATAGTGCCTAATAAAAATATATTTCTTTATGGGAGATAACATCAACAGTGACAACATGGCTAGGAATTTTTTTTTTTCCTTTCCTGTGCCAGACCCCATATTTTCTGTTGTGCAAAGCCTACTTATAGAAAGGATTCATGTCTGTTTATAAGCCTACTCTACATAATAATATCATTTTCCAGTACCACAAGCTGCATAACATTCTAAATACAGGTATAACTGTACCATCAAAAAAGAAAGGAAAGCAACTCTCCTTTCACAAAATTTAGCATCAGACTTCTCATGAACCCAGATTACATTTGTTCATAGAAAAAACCCCTGCACACCCCCCAGCCCCTTCAACTAACCAAACTCACAAGGCTTCTTTGTACAAAACAGCAACTGGGATTATTGAAAATGTAGCTGACTTGTGATGTGTCATGTTTTCTTTGATAAACATTGTAGCATCTTTTTAGCAATATAATAATACAGAAAATATTTATCGTTCTCTCGCTAAGGATTTGTTTGAACGCAACATTACTTTTGATAAAGGTTATAGAATTTACAGGAAAATAAAGCCAGGAAAGCTTGTGAAATAAGTTATTTTACAGTGTTGGAAACAACCGTTGAATGCACAGCAAAAATCCACATTCCTCCAGATGTTTTACAAACAAAACTTAATTTAAATTTGCTGTGGTGAATCTTCTTTATAAAGTAAAGACCACACAGGCTATATTTATGTAATACTTGGCTATTACCTATTTTGTAATATAAGTTACTTCAGAGGATTTGTTTTGATTTATTATTGTTGCGTACAAAATAGTACTCATATTGATAAGAACGGTGAAATATTCTCCAATCAATTTGCAAACTCTAGAGCCAGCCTATTTAGCAAAATATTTTCATGCCTTCACAAAACTTATTTTTCTGGAATTTTGAGCACTAATAAGCAAAGGCTTTAAATGGGCAGTTTAAAAGATAGTTGATATCTAAAAATATTCAGTAGCATGAGAAACCACTACAATGCAGTCACAGAAAAAAGGAACATGCAGCACATGTAGCAGCATGTATGTAAATTATTTCTTGTCTTTCAGGTCTCAAACGCCTCCGTATTTCCCCTTTTCCAACATGGAAATCCGCTTTTGTTTGAGTACAAATAGTACTATGATTTTTTTTGTCCTCCGCTTGTTGTCTCCTCAAGCAACTATTCTGAATAGAAAAGCCAGGAGACAACCACGCGTGGCCACCAGAGGAGATTTGGGAAGGTGTTGAAGGGACAGTGTACGTGTGCTAGCAAATTTCTACTAAATCCTCATCAGTCTGCTGTCTCTTTTCAGTCTCATGCCCTAAGCATCCTAAAGACCTTTCTTCATAAGGTTATCAAGATGCTGCATAGGCCCTTTCTTAACAGGAAAACAGCACAAGGTTAACTTATTTGCTCTTCTTCCTCTGCTCACCTTAGTTGTCTTCGCCTCTTTAATGCAAGAGATCAGTGAAGTAAAATGAAATGGTAAGTCCTACCTAGACCCTCCAAACAGCTAAAGTAAGTCCCTCTCCTTCCTTTAAATCACTAATTTTATGAATGGACGTGAGAGCTGAGGTTTCTAAGGGGTGTGAGGAAAATGTGCATCTTCTTTGCGGACCTTAGGGGCGCATCTGTGTTTCTGCCCATGCTTTCTAGTAAAAGAGGGTGTTGGTGAGGGGCAGAGGAAAATGATTTTTAGACCAGACCTTGACAAAGGAGTGGGATTCTACGAAATTTGGTTAGAGCATGCTGTATGTTAGTAATAAAGACAATTTTCTCTACCGTACTTACAGTTTTTATTTAATCTTATTTTATGCAGAACTTTAGTCTATGCTCTTTTACATCAACAAAAAGGTGAATGGCAAAGGAAAAGTCATTAAAATGGAAGAAATAAAAGTTATAAATAAAATACAAGAACAACAAATCTCTTAAAAATTAAGTAGAAAATGTAGTGGAAAGAGAGGAGAGAGAAAGAGATGGTAAGCGTACCAAGTGTGTGGGGGAAAAAAACCCCAAACCTCCCCATTGCGGCTGTCATACCTTGTTGTGCATGGGAGTGAAGACTAACAAAAAAATCCTCCTCAGAAGTGCTCAATTTTTATTATTTTTAAACATTTTCCATTGTTGTTTCTAAATAATAACTGCTTACAAGGAACACTTTCCAGCCATAGATCTCAAAGCACTTAAAATAGACATTATTTTTTTCCTTTGGGAAATCTGAGAAGCAGGGAAACAACAATACTCTCCTAAAATGACCTGCAGTGTCAGTGCTGGAATCAAGAAGACAATCAAACCACTAAATCTGGGAAACATATATTTCTATTGAAAAACCATGGGGAAATGGTATTGGAAGGTAGCCAATATTTATCAGTCTTTCACAGAAAATGAAGCGGCCACAATGCAGAAAATTAAATACTTTTTAAAAGTCTGGACAGGAACCACCTTCTTGTTCTGAATTTGTAAAGCGTCCAGCTCAGTGGAGTCTTGCTCCACCCGCAGGAGCCCTTGCTGCGATGGGGACATTTGGAGACCCATTCCAGCAACGCTGTCTTCAACTTCAGTTGTGCTGCTTCAAAGGGTTCAAGTCATTGGCTTACTTTTATTTGAAAGTAATTGTGTATTTAATAGATTAACTTCAGAAAACCCTGACTGCTATGAAAAATTAAGGAGGTTTTTTACGGACTGGTGGATGGCTGCCAAAATATTTGGCATCCATGAGAGTTTTAAATTTTTGTTTGATGTGTCTTTGGCAGATGACAGACAATAGTAATGGTTGACTGGGATCCAGCAAAACTTTAAAAGTAATTTAGAGTAATTGATTTGCTTCAATAATAATAAAAAATGAATACCTTTTTAAAAGATTCTTAAGTACTCAGGATGTCCCCTGTTTCCTGGTGGATGAATGCTCCCAAACTATTGTCTGACCAGGGGTGTCAATGCAGAAGTTAGGCTGTTTAGAGGTTTAAACTAGGAAAGGAAGGATGTCTGAGAATTGAGGAATGACATTTGAGAACTCCTCTATCCATGGTATAGAGGACCAGTACAGCATCTGCCATAACAAATGTATATGAATTAAGAAAGAAAAGATAAATATTAATACATCAGCAACATAAAAATTACTAATTTTTTTGTCACTTCAGGCAATTAAATTGGTTCCTGAAACTGAAAATAAATGTAAAATAGGTTAAAGTAGCCTTATAAAAATATAACTCACTGTCTATATTTTTTAAATTTACAATTATAAATTATAAACAAGACAGAATCAGAGTTAACCGTTAGTTTGACTAGACCTTACAGCAAATGCACAGTGTATGCAGCCAGCTAGCAGATAAAATTCGGAAGCAGCCTTAGAGCGAAAGTGTTCAAGAAAGGAAGGCCAGAAAAAACTTGCTCTGTTCTTCAGTTCTAATGGGGTTTGGTTAAAACTAAAGAGTATCAGTTAAGTGGCTGCCTGATAATGCGTAATTTATGGAGGGCAAAAGATCTATCTGTCTCGTAGCTAATCGAATTCAGGTTGCAAGGCTCTTGCCATACAACCAATAATTCTGCAAAGACCCTCTTCAGCTTTCTTCTCTAGAAATGTACTGCTTCCTCTCCTGCTCAAAGAAAGGCTGCAGTTCCCTAAGGTACATGGTTCAGCCATGCGGGTTGGCCCCTCTGCATTTCAGGGTGCACAAGCCGAGGGAGTGAGGGAGGGAGGCACTTCTCAGGGGTACACCAAGGAAGGAGAAAGAGAAGAGAAGGAGAATGATAGGGTCAGGACCATCAAAGACAGTTTTTTTGGAACACAGCCTAGTGTGCTAACTTGACCCACTGTCTTTTGGTAATATGATATCCTCAGCTGAAGAAAAAAGACAGAAATGTTAGAAAGCTGCACGTTGGGGACCTGGAAGGCTTTTAGACTGGCTGAGCCACCCCCTGTGGTTACTTCTTTAGGTTTGCCAGTGGGACAGGGAAGCCAGTTCCCATTCAAAGCTTGTGGTGATGTCCCGAGGAGAACTGAAAGACCTGGGCTGGGCAGGTCTCGCTTGAACTAGCCGGAGATGGATACCTCCTTGCATATCTCATGATTTCCTCCTACTGAGAAACTGCTGTGGATCAATCCCTGCCTATAATTCAGAAAGATTGCATCTTTGTTCTGGGTCAATAGAGCATCTGCAACATTGAAGTATTATGTACTGTAGTTAGATAAGCATAATAATGACTCTATTTTTTGTATTATCTTCTAGTCTGGTATTAAATCTGGAAAGAAAAAAAGGGATCAGTTTATCATCCTCTGTGATTTTTCTTTTCATTTCCCCTTTTATTCCCCCCTACTTCTTTGAGGGTATAAGGTATTTAATCTTAGAGCCAATAGAAACCTCTTTTATTGCTGAATCATTTCCAGTAATTTAAGAATTGACTTTAAGTAACACCACCTATTAGCAAAGGAGCATATATAATGCACTTAGTGCCACTGCAGTCAGTGGAAAAGCTCCCAGTGGGTTCTTGAACAAGTTCTGTGTTTATTTTTTGTCCTGAAATTAAGTCTCTGAAAACTCTGAAATCAGTCTACTGAACCTAAGCAGGTAAGCAAGTGCATTTCATTCCCTTCTGTATAATTAGTCTACAGATGTGCAGATTTGAAAACCTGAAAACACCTTGGGTATATAGCGCAGGCCATAAAATTTCACGAAGTTATTGGTGCGTGAAAGTTGTACTTACATGGAAGCATATACATAGTGATATAAAGCCACCAAATAATGTAAAATTCCCTGGTGACTTGATCCTTACTGACTAGATATTCATTGACCTATTTCAAGGCTGAAACTCGTTCATTTTACTTTGCAGCATGAAGCGTTGCAATATTTATAAAATACTTAAAAATGTGTCAATATCCTTTACGCTGGAATATGTATTACAATTCTAGCAGCCTTTTATATGAAAAGATTTAACTCGTGAATTGGTGGGTTTTATTATCTTTATGAGTCATTTTGACAAGTGGATTGTTCTTAAGTGGGCTGGCCTATTTTTTTTCACACTGAGGGTAAAAATTATGCAAGGGTATTTTGAATGTGCCTGAAGATCTCCTTCTTACTTACTTACCATGAATGTTTGCTCTTGGCATCAGACATTTGACTATTACCCATCTAAGGTGGAAGCTATTGTATGTTTGTTTTGGTACAGAGTTCAAATCCTTGAAAGCCTAGGCAAGGTTGATGGTAATTTTTCTCAATAATAGTATACAGAAACTTTTATTATTCTTAGAAATTTAGCCAAACACAGTACACAAAACCATTAAATTATCCCAAAATAATTTTCTTAGAAGTGCAGAAGTTTAGCGAGCTTGATCTGCCATCACTGTTTCCCTCTTTCTGTTTTCCACCACCCATCTTGAGTTCTATACATACCGAGTTTACAAAAAAGCTTTGGGGAGAAACACAGCTATTTATTTATAGGAAAAACACACCTATATTCACTTCATGTTCAATTCCAAAAGGAACAGTGCCATTCCCAGCATTAGATAGCATCAGCAATCTCAACACATGTTTTAATGAGAATAACTTCCAATTTTCAATTGCACCAGAAGATGGCAATAGTAATTTCTAGCAATCAATAGCAATAATAATTTCACTAAGTCAGTGGGAGTTCATGAGGAAGGGAGCTTGCAAGATGGTTTCATACTTTTTATGGTATCTTGCATTTCTACTTTTCAGCTTCAATCAAAATTTGAGCTATATAGAGTTAAAAGTATGGGTTAAATATATATATTCAAGATAATTTGGATTTAGTCTGGTTTTAAAAGGACAGTGAAATAGAGTATCTGGAAACTGGACTACTTAAATCAATATTAGCTTCAGGTATACTCTGCTTCCATCACTGGTATGTCAACTGTATCTCTTTGCTTTTATTTTAGTCTTCCTTATTTTGAGGAAAGTCATATAACCAAAATCTACTTCAAGGCAAATGTGAAAATCCACCTGACATACTGCAGTTATTAGACCATTTAAAACCACAGCAAATTTCAACCATTTTATCAGTCCATCAAAGAGCTTGTGAAAGAATGTCTTGACATTTCAAAATTTGTTCATAGATTCTACTGCATTTGCTGTGATTTCCTACCTAGCCCTTGCTCGTGCTTAGCGGACCGTACCATGTCCTGTAATGACTTACAGTCCTGATTCACAGAGAGAAAGTCGTTCTCTCCCCTAAGGTATCATTACTGGGATTACTGTTGTCTTGCTAAATGGTGGCCTCACTAAAATCTTTGGTTTTGCTGGTAATTTCTTAATCTGGCATGCTGAGCAATCCTAAAGTGCTGAGCATATCTTTTAACAATATATGAATATTAACTTAATCAAAACCATAACTCAGGGTGTCTTTTGACATTAAAAAGTGCTGGCAGTAATATTAGGTTAAAATATTTAATCCCCACTGTTTGTTCTTGCCCAAAGTAATACTGTGAAGTGAACTGAACTGGGATCCAGCTAAAATATTCCCCTCTCTAGGAAAAAAAATGGTGAGTGTGTTATTTGATAGCTGGACCTGCTCCTTGCTCTGGTTCAGGGCTGCCCACAGAGGTGGTGGTTTCTCACATGCTGGAGCAAGAACTGTACAGCATAACACTTTAATGCCCAGATAATGTAAATAGAAATGAGATATCTGTTTCTGTGACCTTGTGGCTCCATATGCACCGAGGCTGCTCACACTGAGCTCCATCACCCTTGTTCTTCCTCCTGCAAAGAGGAGGCTGATGCCACTTCGCAACCGTGTTGACCGCCAAGTCCAAAAAGACATTTCAGCTGGTGAATCGCGTCTGCATAAAGGCACCTAACTCGAGTCTCCACACTTATTTTCTGTTATGGATGTGTCTGTAATGGGATCGACTTTGAGCGGTATACGGCAGGCAGGTGCAAGCTGATTTGGCTTTGCCAAAAGCTGATTGATGTCATGTGAGCACAGCCAATGGCATGGCAAGCCCATGCTAATGAGTGCTACTGAGAGGCAGGGCACAGAGGCCTGAATTTGGTGCCGTATGTAGCTTCTGGTCAGCTGAAAGTGTGTCTTGGACTTCTCTGCATCTGCCCGGGTCTGAGGCTGCGCTTGCTGGCCTCCGCTTGCTATGCTCCGAGTGCATCAACGCTGTCGTTCAGGTAGTCAGCGCGGTGGGTAGGCATTTGGTAGCAAAAATCAGGTTACAGAAGAGGCAGAAAGGCAAAGTACTGCAGAAGTCAGCCATGAATTTTAAAATTTAATTTAAATTACTTACAGATGTTTTGGGGAAGATTTTTTTCTGAATTATTTAACTGATGCTATAGAGCACACGTTACTGAGAAGTAGAGCTTTGATCTGGGTTATGTACGAATAGCTGGTTTCTTTGCATCAACACTTCCCTAAGCACGTCTGTAAATTAAGCATTCAAATATGTAAGCTCACAGCAGACTGTAAAATAAAGATGTTTTAGAATGTACTCTGTCTTTCCACAAGGACTTCACATAATCAAAGTAAAAGTACAAGTGCTGACCCAACTATTGGACTTAAGAGTTGGAAAGGGAGAGAGAGAGTAGAGGTATCGGTGTCAGCAGGGGGTTCATAATCTGAATAAACTTTCAAATGGAAACAATATGGAAAAACTCTGTACCTTAAGGGCAGAACAGCTTTACTGTGTAAAATATTTTATTTGGTCTGTTATGGTTTTGTCTGCAGAACAAAAATATCAGTATCTGCTGGCTAAATGGAAAACAGTTGGATCATAAAAATATCAAATGAATCTATTTGGCAACCACTAATAATCTACACATATTTATGTAACTGTTATTTTTCTTCTGGTATATACTGTCTGGAAATATAGCCTGAGGCTTCCTTAGATCTCCTGGAAAGAATTAGCATTCAGATCACCTCTGTAAAAATACATTACTTAGAACAGGTTAATTTTTATTAAGTTCTTTGAAGGTTTTTTTATTGGTTCCTTCATAATGATTTTTGTATTAGAAGAGCCCTACTTATTCATAGCTAACACAGACGTTTACATTTCCAGGAAAGCCCTAACATGTGCTTTCCAGTGACCATCAACCTTTAGTGAATTAGTAAATATGGAACACATTGTGAATTTGTTTTGAATGCTCGAAAATGGGAGTATTTAATACCTGCCTCAGAGCTTTTGGGTACCAAAACAAAAGGAAGTTGCTAAGGAATTTCTGATTGTTTAAAATGCTTAAAAAAGCAGCACAATCCAGCTTGCAAATTCTGAATTTCCCAACTGCTTCAAATGAAACTGTTGTTCATCAAAGCCAGCTAAAGTATAACTCATGAGAATTGTTTCTGTTAATGGAGTCACAGGAGGCCTCTCCTACAAGGTGATAGATGCATATCTTTCTTGCATAGTTCACGTGCCCTCAGAAGAAACCAAATCTTTGTTGCAATCTATCTCTAATCTTTTTGCTTAGTACTACCGTTCCCTAACAGATACAAAACTGTTATGTGACTTACAGATATGATCTTGCCTTTTGTCTAGGCAAAATAATAAGCCTAACACAGCAGAATCATGTTAGACACCCACTGGCTTTATTAAGGTCAGTGGCAATATTGCTTTAAATTTTAGTGGAGCTAGGTTTTTTTCTCTACAGACTTGTTTCATTTGATTTAAAAGCTCTAAATGATTAATATATCTATTTAAAATAATTTTCCATATTTTTTCTTTCTACTATCAGATTTTCTAGCCACTTGGAGTCCTTTCCATAGAAATTGTTTCAGTGGTTGCAAGTAATCATGTTCATCACTTTTATCTGATGCTGTTTCTATAACCCTTGTCTTCTCCACAAGAACTTACTCTTTCTTTACAGACATTTGCTCAAAGCTATAAATTTTATAATTAAAGAATATGTGCTAGAAAGTTCTAGACTGATGGGACATCTACATCAATTTTGGGATATGGGAGAGATTTAATCCTTAAAGAAGAAAGATATAGATGAGCGCCAAACTGTCACATAATTTGAAATCCCAGTGCGATGGCAAAACGTGCACTAATGCTTAGGCAGCTTCATATGGGCCACTTATGAAAGTTGCTTGCAAGTTGACGTCAAATTCTGTAATAATACTTTTGTTTAAGTGCCAAGTAGATTTTAGAAATAGCATCTTGGCATCTGTGTCTTTCTACAGTTAATGAGTATTGTCCAATTCTTCTGCTCACTGTGTTATTTTTACCAAATAACTTCTTTTTTTTCTTTTTATCCTCAAGACTGCCCATTTTGTTATGAGGCTCGAGGAAGAAACTTCTCATTGGTGTTGATCAAGAAGATGGTGCTAGAGAAGTAGTAGCACCTGGCTTCATATACCCTCATAACATTATAATAACTCACAAAATTTATGAAGGCTTTGACACTTTTGCCTTTTTGAGTCCAAAACTTTATGAGGACTAGGGATTTTAATTTTTAGTTTTTGAGTGCAGTTGGTGAGGTCTTCTGGGAGGATTATTGAGCTAGAGATCAAAAATGTATTCTGTCACTTAAAATGGGGCCATATGAAAGGCAATCAGACCTGCTCTATCTCGTGTCCTCTGAAAGACAGAGGATCCCTTCAGAGCTGCATCTCTTTAGAGGGAAAATGCATTCTCCCTGGCTCTTGCATGCTTTGTTCTGGCTTTTGTGATCTTCACTCTCTGTGTTCCCTGTTTCTGTGATTTATAGATCAAAATGCATTCTCTGATGTAGCTGGAGCTTGATCCCTTAACTGCTTTGAAAACTTGAACCAAGGCTTTCAGCTGGTATAAGGATGTGACTGGATGCCAGTGGAAGGTTTTCAGCATAAGCTTCATGTTCCTGCTAAACCCAGAGCCCTGGAAGAAGGAGGGCAGTCACATCAGGGGCTGTAAGTAATTCTGACTTTCAGATTTACTTATGAATTACAAAAATAGAGCATAGAAGTACAAATGCATGAATCAGTGTAGCTCTGCCTTCATCCAGGAGAAACACATTTCTAAAAAGCTATGGATGATGAAAGATATTTTTGGAAAACTTCACCATTCAAAGTATAACTTTGCATCACTTTAGTAAGTGACAGATTTTGCCATTGTTGGAGGAAAAGGTGGATATATTTTTGAAAAATTTCTTATATCTAGCGCCATTTTGGTCCTTTCTCAGTTCTGTGTTAGTTGTTTTTTCCTTCATTCACAAGCTAAGAGGTCTTCTGATTTCAAGAAGGTTTAATGATTGCCTCGTCTGAAAATGAGTGGTATATAGCAGCGTGTTATTGGAACACTGCTGACAGCTAAACCAGTCTGTCTCACGTCACTTTCTCTGCCACAGGGTCCACAAAGGAGAGGGTGAATAATGTGGCCCATGGAACAAAAGCCTTTGGAAAGGAGGAAGAGATACCTACCATGGGTCTCCCAGTGGTTTCAGAAAAAGTGATGTGAGGTGCACGTCACCAGTTCCTGTGCTCCTGCTACACAACCGTGAGCGTCACCAGTTTGCCAGAGACTACTCTGCGGGACACACAGCCATGACCAGTCCTGTTGTCACCCTCACACTGGCAGCAACTGGTTTCTACCTACAAGGATGGGGAAGAAGAGGAAGAATACAGGCAGCTGGCCAGAGAGCAGACGTGCTAGCCACACCGCAGCAGCAATACAGAGGTACAGCAGACATGTTGGGCTAGGAGTAAGCAAGGTAGGTTTCTTTTGTCCATGGACACAAGGTTTTTCCTCTAAGTGTACCTAAGTGGCTGCAGTTCTTTGGTTTGGGCTGTACTCCGAGACATTTGGGGTGCTTTTGTAAAAATTGATGTTCCCACTTTCTAGTTATTTTGCCCAGGAACAGGAGACTGGAGCATAATGTAAGAGCAGCATATAACATCTCTTTTGAAGCTTCTGATTTTCTGTTTTGCTTTTGATGGAATTTTTGCTATCCAAGATGTTCTCTCTAATCAGCTGAAACAACGTTTCTATGTGTAAACACACAAAAACATTTGTTTGATTGTAACCCATGCAATTGTGGTTAGATTTCATTAGCAGAACCTGCCTACTTCCAGAAAAGAGCTTAATCTTTGGATTTGAATCCAAAAGATATTATTTCACATTTATTATATAATTTACTTCAGTGCGCAACAAAAATTCTGATACCTTAAACTGCACTAATATCAGTGCAGTTCTGCTTAATTTTCTGTTTGCTCCCCCCCCCCCAGTTGAAAACTGGAAAGGGATAAAATGTGGTAATTGTATTTTGTAGAAGATTACCTAGCTGATTCCATATTTACAGCCTTTATTAGCCTGACAGGGAGGAGTGGAATAGAGAGCAAATCAAGTGTAGGGTTGAAAATGTCAAAGTTGTGGAGCATAGTACCATAATTACCAAAGTACATCAGGTATTATTAAAATTTTGATAGTTCCCTCTTATGACAAGTATAGTAATGAGAACAGAAAACATACAAAATTAATTTATTTTCATGACAAAAATAGTAATGAGGTGAGATGATGTCGTGGTTTAGCCCCACTCGGCAACTAAGCACCACGCAGCCGCTCGCTCACCCTCCCCCTCCCCGGTGGGATGGGGGAGAGAATCGGAAGGGCAAGAGTAAGAAAACCCACGGGTTGAGATAAGAACAGTTTAATAATTGAAATAAAATAATAATAATAGTAATAATAATAATGATAATAATAATAATAATAATTGTAATGAAAAGGAGAACGAGAGAGACAAACAAAACCCAGGGAAAAGAAAACAAGTGATGCAACCGCTCACC
>VYZW01003151.1:32872-50578 GCA_013401315.1 Balaeniceps rex | reverse complement strand
AGCTGCTCTCAAGTAATAGGGAAATTAATGCGCTCTCAAAAGACACTTGTATCTTCTTGTGTAAAATCAAAGTAGGATTTCAGCTCACCTTTTTAGATGAGGTATTATGCCTGTGCATGCTGACGTGAAATGGCCCGTTTTACAAAGCATTCAGATGCAGTGATCCAGTACAGTGTGTTCACTCACACATCATTGTGACTGGTGTCAAATATTCAAAACACGCATTTGATGTATGTTAAGTGTGTTAAGAGCAGACTTGTTAAGTCAAACCAGCAATCAGCTACAGACAGATGTGTCTCTAGCTGCAGGGAGAGCAGAGAGAGTATGGAAACCAGGCCACTGGAAAGCAACCTTCCAACTGTTGGAATTGCTGTGTATGCCAATGTGCTCAATAGCAACTGATGCGTATATCCTCCCTCTGTGTCCTTTACTCCAGCAATAGTGTGGAGTGATGAATTGCCCAGTTTAATTATGCGCTGCATTTTTGTTATTTTAATTATTTGTTTGAGAAATGGGATGTCCCTAGTTCTCTTGAAGTATGAAAAATACTGAATAACCATCATCTCTTTACCTTTTGTGTGAAAGCATTTAACGGTAGAGTTATTGCACAAAGGTTTGAAGGATCTTCTCACATTTATTTATAAAAATAATTTAACATACCAAGCTACGTATCTTTTAGGTGTACCGTAGCATACTTGCCGCCTTCATGGGTTATTCAGTGAAAAAGTCATATTACGAAGAACACTGTTAGAGAGCCTGTTGCTCAAGACTGAAGTTAAGCGTGCATCAAGAGATGTCAAGTTTAACTGCCTGTCAGGAGTTGTTGGAGTGTTTGGAGCGAGGCTTCACTTGTAGTTTAACTACATAGTAATAGGGCGTGTTGCCTTCACAGAAAAAAATGTAGAGTGGACAGCGAAAAGTCTTGTTACAGGCAAATACTCAAGTTGTATTAGTATTTGGCCCTGAAGTTTTTAGTTTTACTTGATCATTTAATTTAGTTTTAGTTGTAATTGATTTTAGTTTTAATTGATTGTTTAATTGATTTCAGTTTTAAGTGAGGAGAGGGAATAGACAAAGCCATTAAATTTTGTAAAGTGTTTATAAAACTGGCAAAGGAGAATATATTTGAATTCAGCAGGCTTCTTTTTCCCCCCTTTTTAGAACGTTCCTACAATTGGGGTCACAGCAGTTGTTCTGGCCACACATTTATGTGATGAAGTGAGCTTAGCAGGGTTTGGATACGACCTCGATCAGCCCAGCACACCTTTGCACTATTACAACAACCTCTGCATGGCTGCCATGAACGGACAAACTATGCACAATGTGACAAGCGAAACAAAATTCCTGCAAAAACTGATCAAAGAAAAGGTTGTCAAAGACCTCACTGGTGGGATACATTGTGAATTCTGTGGTGAAGACAGCTAGTGATTGAAGTGTGGCATGGTTTGGATTTGCTAAATTTCCAGAGGTTCAGCTGGAACAACCTTTTCACTGTCTTCAGTAGTTCTTTAAAGTGTGTGTAGAATGGACGTGGAATCTCTGCTGCCTTTTTTAATGTCAAGTTCAATTTGTTGGACTTTTAAATTTATTTTGATGTCAAATTTTACTTTGCACATTTTTGTGGATAACTATGTAAATACAACTTGGAGTTGAAAGAGATCCATTTAAAATATTTAATGTTTTAAGTTGTCTGAAGAAAAGCAGAGTTTTTGTTCTCAGATGTATATGTCACGCACAACGCTAGCCTGAGTTGTCTAACAGCATACAAGAGTTATTTTCCACTGAACTACTGTTTTTGTCAATCCAGTTCTTGGTGTGCGACTCCTTTTCATGCATGCCATGAAAAGAAAGGCATATGCTTCTCAAGTCTTTCATTTCTTGCAACTTGAGCATTGTGCTCCCCCCTCAAATATAAATATTCTTTTGTTTTTGTACTAATATTTTTTTGGGGGTGGAGGAGGAATGTGGGAGTGGAGGTGAAGGAAAAGGAACTGCTGCAGCAACGACTGAATAGTAAGTACTTTGACGTTCATGATCGATATTAAAATCATCGATGCATTAATGTATTGGGTTAGAATCGTGCTTTGTCATGAGATGTGTTTGTGCCCAGGAGGGCAAAATAAGAGGATTTAGCCAGTAGGAGACTTTCACCTGAATCAGATCTTTTGTCATTTCCATTCCTTAATACCCAGATAAATGTTTCTAACTAGTTGATTTGCAGCAGAGTTCAGCTGCCCCAATTAAAGAAGTGGCATTAATACAAAACCTGCCCACTTTTTTTTTTTGAGTGACATTGAGAATTGCTGGTTCTATAAAACACTGGTTTGTATAAATCTTCCATTTAGCAATAATAGAATCTATGACAAGGCTAAAATTTCCATTGGTTTACTTTATGATCCTTTAGTAATTAATTACAGATACCGTAACTGTAATAGTTTCCAGTGGTGATAACCCTTATGAACTCTAGTGTTGACTATTTAATTGAAGGGAGAAGTAGAGTTGTTGGTTTTCCAGATCAGCTTTTAAGTCAGAAATTGGGGGTGTGTGTGTAAGTTAAGAAAATCACTTTGGGAAAGTAGTATGGTCTAGTAGCAAGCTAGATAACTGCTGAGNAAAAAAAAAAAAAAAAAAAAAAAAGCTATAAATATATGTTCTTGTGACTGGAAATCAGTGCATTGCAAAGAAACTGGACTGTGCAGATCTGCAAGCAGGTTTTGGTGTTCATTTTCATTTTGTTACTAGTAGAGTAGTAGGTATGACTGTTTGCACTGAGTAGTGTTGTTACGCAATCTACAGTATGTGAACAATGCTTTCATTGGGAATGAAAGCTTGTTAGCAAATTGCTCAAAGGTTGGCCTAGAAACATTGTTCATAGTCATGGACTCTCCACATTGTGAACATTCCCACTTTTTTTTGTTTTTGTTATGGGCTAAGATATGAATGTAGTTGTAGTTTTAAATTTTCAAAATACTAATGTGGGAAAGCAAGATGAGGGTGGTGGGGTTGGGTTTTTAATTTTTTTGGTGGTGTGGTTTTTTTGTCTTTTTTCTACGGAGAGAAGTTCTAATGAACAATAATGTTAGAAAGTAGCAGCAGCAGACTGATTCTGGCCATTATACTAAAAGGCAATAAAATGACATCAGATCATAAAGCGTAACTCTGAAGAAAGTTGTGGACCTCATCTTTCGTAAGTCCCATGTACCTACACGTCCTTGAAAGCCAGCTGTGGATGGCGAGCGAATTTGAAAATCAGATTCTTGTCTCTGGCACTGTTTGTGTTTATAGCAATAATGTTAATCTAACTTCTCCTCTGTGAAACACATTCATTTTGTACCAGCAATAAATTCCTAGTCTATGTTTTTCTTGTAAGTATAATAATGTTTAATTTAAAAATATTTCATGTGTCAAGAGTTTTATACAGATAGTCTTTTAGTTAATATATTAAAATGGGCTAATTATTTTTTGCCTGGTATTTAAACTGGAAGCAAAGTACCTCAATTTCATTTGGTATTAGTGAAATTTTGGAACATTTCAGAATGTGTGTATTGGGAGGACATCCTGAATACACTGAAAGTACGTGTTTCAGAGCACTTGGTCCCTCACCAGTTTGCTTTACTCAGTAACTTAAAAATAATCAGTTGATTAATGTAAATGCCAATAGCTTTTTGGAGATGCTGTATTTACTGTCAAATTCTCAAATTATGTTGATGTAGGAGTAGATTGTTTTCCCACCAGTTTTATGGCTTGTGATAAAACATTGTTCTCCGTGGTCGTGTATACTGCATTGAATACGCCTGCACAGACTCAACCATCCGTGAAATGGCAGCAAAGTTCAGGTTGTAAAAAGCAATAAACTGATGAAACCACTTTCTACTTACGTATTTGTCTCACAGTTTGCAATTTGTTCTGCCTCCTTTATTAAGGATTTTACATGTCTTACTGGCCCAATTGAAAGTATTGATGCAATTCCAGGCACTCAAGAAGAGGGGAGTTAGTGGCCGATGGTAACTCTTTCTCCTTTCATTTATGACTTTTTATTACCTGTCAGAGGAGTTATATCTCTCTGGTGCCTGGAAGAGAGAATCCATCTCAACATTGACTAATGTGGATGAGAATATTTCAGGCTGGGTTGTAGCACTGGCCTTAAATTCAAGGCTGTGTCTCCTTCAGTGGTGGAGGCAGACTATAGCTTCTTGTCTGTGCTCTAGTCTTGCTGGAGGTGAGATAAGAGCAAAAGCTGTGTGTGTCTCCATGCTGCTGTGTCCCAGATCTTATCCTTCACAAAGAATCTGCATCATCCCTTGTAGGTATGCCTTAATGGTGTTTGTTTGAAAAGTCAACAAAGAATTCAGGAGCCTGTGATAAAGCCATCGTGTTCCATATCAGAATTTCTCGTTGTAACTCTGCTTTCTGCGTAGGAGCTATCACAGTTATGTATGTGTCTGACCTGTTCTGATGCTGAATTTTTTTCATGGTTCCTGTGCAGGGAACATAACTTCAACTTTGTCCTCCCCTGAATTTAGAGTGGTTGTTACATACTTGTGTTATCTGTTATGCTTTAGTCTTTCAGGTGAGATAAGTAGAAATTCGCTGTTAGGACTGAATAATTCTCAAACTGTTTTGAAGATTTACATAATTTGTGAAGCTTTTTTATTCTTTCAATGTGTTCAGATTTGTATGGCCACTTAGGGAATAGCAAAAGCGATGAACAGCATACTTGTTTTGGCTACATCTGATTTGTTCAAAGAAATGGGAACTTCGAATTGCTAAGTGTGACTTTATGATGCTGTTTTTCAAGTGTTTATAGGAGTCCTGCACCCAGCTGGTTTATCTTCAGCTGGAGACAAACTGATGTCGCCTTGGAAAAGTACCATGGGTAAGGTTACAATTTCTTTCTTACGGTGCCACAAATGTGCCAAAGTCGCAGGAGGAGACAGAGAGAGCCACTTGGGTGCAGAGTGGGGAAGTGCCAGAACAGGTGGTTGTGGACCATGGTCAGTGACTGGTTGACATTGCAACTGGATGTTCAGCACGTAGGGTGGTCTGTTGAGATGCTGATAAGGAACTGAAGAACAGTTCAGCCTCTGCGGCGGGTGGATGCGTGCTGATAGCTTCAGCTCTCGTGCTGCTGTTGGAACTCCAGCAGGAGATGGGAGGGGGTGAGAGGAGGCAGCTGTGTAGCGTGAGTGCATTCCCTTTGCCTGTCGCCAAGGGCAGATGAAGGAAGAGCTTGTGCGCCTCTATTAAGACTAGCGCAGATGCGATGCTGCGCCTTCCTTCCTCCAGCTTGCCAGCATCAAGGTTTTATACAAATACTGATTTTACCAGCACCTGGATCTTGCCCTCTGAAGTTTGTTGCCTGGAAAGGCTCTTGCCTTTCCTAATTTCAAACGTACCTAAGGTGATGGTATTCCACATAGCTCTTTTATTATTAAATAAATCCAGGATATACGTGCTGACGAACTAACGCTGGTTGCTGTCATCTAAAATGAAGGCTTTTTGTTTACTGGGAAAGAACAACCTTGCTCGTGTGTTATAAACAAAAAGCCCAGCAAAATCCTGCCTGTTGGGGTTGAGATAATGACGAACTCCAGCAAAACTGGAGAATATGATGATATTTAAAAATGCTACTGCTGAAAAGCTAGGTGCTGTTGAGGAAACCATTGCCTGAAGTGACATAGGACCAGATCCAAATATGAATTAAAGGATGAAGGGGTGTGAAGAGGGACAGCTGAGCCCTGCTGTGGAAAGCAACCCCTTTGTTCTGCAGCCACCTAACTCTGGAAATGTTTACCTTCTTGCAGCAGCACAGGTCTTGACCTGAAAGTTCCCAACGCCCTAGGAGTTACGTTGGTAGACAAATGTAGTGTGCTGGTTTTGGCTGGGGTAGAGTTAATTTTCTTCCCGGTAGCTAGTATGGGGCTATGGTTTGGATTTGTGCTGAAAACAGTGTCACAGGGATGTTTTCGTTACTGCTGAGCAGTGCTTACACAGAGTCAAGGCCTTTTCTGCTTCTCACCCCACCCTACCAACGAGCAGGCTGGGGGAGCACAGTAGTGTTGGGTTGACAGTTGGCCTAGATGATCCTAGGGGTCTTTTCCAACCTTAATGATTCTATGATTCTAAGAAGTTGGGAGGGGACACAGCTGGGACAGCTGACCCCAGCTGACCAAAGGGATATCCCACACCATATGACGTCATGCTCAGCATATAAAGCTGGGGGAAGAAGAAGGAAGGGGGGGACATTTGGAATGATGGCATTTGTCTTCCCAAGTCACCATTACACGTGACGGGGCCCTGCTTTCCTGGAGATGGCTGAACAGCTGCCTGCTGATGGGAAACAGCGAATTAATTCCTTGTTTTTCTTTCCTCGCGAGCATGGCTTTTGTTTTACCTATTAAACTGTCTGTATCTCAACCCGTGAGTTTTCTCACTTTTACCCTTCTGATTGTCTCCCCTATCCCAGTGTGGGGAGTGAGCGAGTGGCTGGGTGGTGCTTAGTTGCCGGCTGGGGTTAAACCAGGACATGTAGGTACATCCAGGTCGCAACAGGTTTGAGCAGTTCCGCATCAACCTTGCCCCATGTCGCACGAGGTGTTGGGAGGAAGATGGGTGACTCACTCCCTCGAGTTCCTGAGGGGCTTGGTCACACCACAACTAAAACTCCCTGTATGTCTAATTGTCTTTCAGAGGCACACAAAAAGTGCTTTTCTTGCTACAAGCATGGTCTCATGTGTTCTCTGCCTCTGTGGCTATTGTCTTTATTTTCCCTAAAACAACCCTGTGAACAGGGACTGAAGCAGCCACCCACGTGCCCACCGGTGGTGTGAACGTGGTTGGACTCGAAGATCTTAAAGGTCTTTTCCAACCAAATGATTCTGTGAATCACGAACTTGGGTATTGAGCATCTGCATTTCAGCATGTCCCCAGCCGAAGGGGGTGTGTGTCGCAAGGTGAGCGCTCTTACTATTTGACCAAAATTTGCCACATTTTATACATATATAATCCTCCCCACTGTTCCTGGCTCATAGCTCTGTGCTGGTCTGTGTATCACTGGTGATGGACCTGTACGTTGCCATGAGGGAATCCTTCTGCTCAAGCTCTACCTTTATTCCTTGCTCCTCCCTGTATAAAGCTTATTGCACCTGCGTGCTAAAACCAACAAGACTCTTAATTAAAAAGAATACAATAAGATGCCTTCCTTGAAGCATGACAGGGGATCTTTTGGTGGGGACCTGGTAGTGTTCCTCACAAGCTGGAGTTCAAACTTTATCACAAGTGACTGACTCTCGCAAGGTCATGATGCCATCAGTGGCAGCTCTGATGGTCAAGGTGGGAGGCAGCTGTTAAATCAACTGCGCTACGACAACTTCTGTGGCTTATGTTGATATGCAAGGCCAGGAATTACTAGGACTGGGTTTTCAGGCTGGGGAGTGGAGAGGCAGGGCCTGTAGACTTTGTTAATCTCTTCAGCTACCTGCCTGTTCCGGCTGATTTACCCTTTTCTTCTTGCCCAAGCACTTGTGCATCACCTCTTTGTGGTTTAACAAAACAAAACAAAAACCCTGTGATTGAATCTTGATTGAAATTCTTATACCTGTTAACGCTTGCATTTTCTGGACTGCGAACTGGAATTAGAGCTGCTCACAATTGGAGGGTTGAGCAGGGCTGAACGTAGGTGGTTTACCTCCCTTTGGAGGCATCTGCCCGGTCATTCATTTTCACAGCCTGCCTCTCTTGTGCTCAGGCCAAAACCAGCTTGTTTCCAAGCTCCTAGATTTGCCTTTGAGGAGAACAAAGCCTTCTTGTTGAGTTCAGCCATTCCTGTTCCCTCTTCGTGGGCAGCGAGGAGCCCTGGCCTTTGGAAGGAGGTGCTTCCAGTTGCACGGGACGGCTTTGGCAGCGGTTGGGCGCTGGAGCTGCTCCTTGGAAGGGGCTGCCAAGGGTCAACAGGAACGTGATGGGCAAGTTGCATTTTTTTCTTAGAAATACAAGCAGGCGCTGCAGTGCTAAGCATTGCATGCTTCCTTCTCAGCGGTCTTTGCTTCCCTGCTGTAGCTAAAATAATTATTCTGTAGCTCAAGGAAGTCTTGAGCCCCAGCTTGGGCCTTTAGTATGTAAACCAGAGGGAAGCAGAAACAAGGTTCCTTGCAAAGTTCTCCCTTCTCCAGCCTTTTTTCTAACTGATCTCAGCTTAAAAAAAAGAAAAAAGCACATTTTGCGCAAGCTGGAGTTATTTTCGCACCACCTCAGGCTGAGGTGAGGATGTGAGGACCTGATGGAGCTGGTAGAAAAGCTGCGAAGGAATTTTTCCTCTGCAAGAGCTGGATTGTTGCTCATCATTTTTTCCCTTGGATCCATTTTGGTTCTGCCTCCTTTATTCTGGGCCATCAATAAGTTTTGGGGTTTTTATGCTGTTTTACTCCTTTCTCTGCCACCTTGTGTACTCCTGTGTGCCACGCTGGGCTGCGGTGTCTCTTTGGCTTCTTCTTGAGGCTGACCAGCTGGAGAAGTTCAGGTGGAAATGGTTTGTGCCCAAGGGATGTGAAGGCATTTCCCATGGGGTTAAGAGGCTGCAGCAGAGAAACCTGAGAAAAGGACTTGGGGAAACAAGGGATATGGTGGGGAGGAGGTTTGGGACAAGGAGGCCTGGAGAGGAATGAAACCAGGACCTTGGCAGTGGGCTGGAGAAGGCAGGAATATACACGCATCTCATCTGAACATTCAGGTGCAGCCTTAGGAATGCCTCTGCAGCAGGACAGCAGCTGCCAGGATTGACCCTCTGTAGCACCGCGTGCCTGGCCCTCTCATGCTGCTGAAATGACCACGAAATATCTCAGCAAAAATTTTTGGCTGACTTCTTTCTGCTGAGGAGAGCAGATGCTCATGAGAAGCAGCTGGTGTGATTTTTTTTTTTTTTTTTTCAGGGCTTGGTGTTGCTGTACCTGCAGGAAAAGATCGGGATGTGGGTCCGGGGCAGTTTTATGACCCCTCTGTGCTGCTCTGTCGGGGAAAGAAGTTTGCAGGTTGTTGTAGTTGGTTGTATCATGCCTTTTTTATGCAAAATCTTCAAAAAGAAAGAAGAGTTGGTTTGTTCTAGCAGTTGAGTATTGAGATTACTGTGAGCATTTTCAGTTTTATGGCTGGGTGAGAGGCAGAGGGTTATTTTTAAGCAATATAAGCTTTAAGCAATAATAAACAAAATGTCCTTTCCTGTTTAGAGAGGCAGTTAATGGGGACAGATGACAGCGTAGCTCAAAATCCCAAGGGGTTTTCCTCTGTGTGGTCAAGAGGGTCTGACTCCTGTCACCGTTTCTTCTGTCTGGTTTTATCAGGCTTGATTTCTAAGCCTACTTTTCCTCTCAAATGGGCTGTTCCTCATGTCACCAGCCCGCAATTCGTGCCGGCTTGTCCCCGGGTCTGGCCGCTGCTCAGAAGTGGATGGATGAATGTCAGTCTGTAGCTCTGCAGCTCGGGGAGGCACTTGGGGGTATCCTGGGCTGGAACCTCCTGCTGCAAAGGGACAGACCCTGCCGTTGCCTATAATGGCTCACACTCAGGCTGCGTTAGAAATGTCAATGATTTTTGATACCTGGGTACCAAAAGAGATGTCCCCATGCCCCTCAGCAGATCTGGACGTTCACAGATAAGAGATGCTGAATTTTACGCTGTGGTATAAAAGCAAATGCGGTCAAGTGGTCCATGAAAGCAGCGCCAAGGAGGGCTCCCTGTGGTCGGTAAATGCAGCTTGGGCTTTTCTTCCAGCTGAGCCTCGGGGAGGCATTTCACCTTTGCAGAAGGACTGGAAATGAGAAGCGGGCGCGTAGCCCCATCTAGTGCTTTGGCACGAATCGTGCTGCTCAGCCGGGACGTGCGCAGGCTGCGGCTGAGGTTCTCCTCCAGCTGCACTGCACCATTTCGAAGGATCAAACCAGGAAAAATCCTTAACCACTAATGCAACACGCGTGGGCTGGGTGCTGGAAGGTAAGCCTGAAGTGAAGGCCATGGGAATGAACTGTTTTCCTCGCTCAACACACAAGTGGAGCTCAAGATAAGGACTTTTATCCCATGGCTGAGTATTAAATACAGTCAGCTGTTGGCCCAACCGCAGTGCAGCAAAGGATGCGACCCAAGATGGCAAATATCAACCTACACCCAGGCCTGGCACTCTCCAAGAGGAGCCAAGTGTTTTTTTTAATCGGATAACGTGTTCTTGGATTGTAAATTCAGTTTCTTTCATCTGTGCAGGCATGAACGTAGCAAAACCTGTGTCTACTAATATTTCTAAATTCCTTTTCCTCAGAGTCAAAGTCTTCACCAGTGGTCTGAGAGCTGGACCAAGGCGGGGGCATCTGAGAGCTGCTAAAGGACCTGTGTGTCTGACTACACCTGCGTGTCCCTTGCCTGGGACAAATTGGCCTAAGTCGGGCATCCAAAGAAGAGCTGCGAGCACAGGGTAGGTGCAAAATGAGTCGGAGAACTCTTAGATAGGAGGGTTGCAAAGTGACAACCAAGGGATGGGATAACAGGGCTTTCTCCCTGTCTTGTAGTGGGTTTGTGTGTGATGTTTGGTAGCTCATCTGGTGACGAGCCCATTTCTCTACAGACGTTTCTGTGGGGGGTGGCTGCTGGTGTGGAGCATGTTCTCACAGCAAGCAAGGTGCGGACCAAGGGCACGGCTGTAGCAAAGCAATCTGAAGAGGTGGGACATGCTACATGGGCTGGAAGGAGAAGAGCTGATGTCCCCATTCCTACCCACTGTGTCCCCACTCTGTGCTCCCTCAGGCACAAGTGTGTCCTCTGAGCAGATCATCACACTCAACTTTAGTGCTGGTGGCACTCAGGTGGCCAGAATGCAGCACCAGTCCTGGATCTACTGCCCGCACCTGGAGAAAAATAATTGTGGGTCTTCACACTCTGCATAGAGGTATTTGTGTTTGTCCCTCCTTTCTTTATTTTTCTTCCTCTGGTGGTTGCAGGGAAAATGGGTGGGAGAGACCACTCAGTGATTTGAGATGCTTGTATTTTATCCCCCACTCCAGTGTTTAAGAGCACTTGAGAAAAGGGAATTTTTCCTATTCCCTCAGCCCAGTCCAGCATCCTGAGGCCTGGAAGGGGCAGGTTGGGGAGTGTTTGCAGGTTGCATGGACAGGGAAAGTCGCTGCTTGGCTGCGACACTGCTGCTCTGTGCACCAGCAGTGCAGAAGGAAAAGCTCGCTTTGTGTTTGAGGTTGGTGAAGATGGAAGCGGGGAGCTTGCCTGCCAAGGCAGAAACTCATCAGACCTCTTCAGAACAGTCCAAAAAATATCACCACCTGTACCAGAAACCCTGAATCTCTGAGGGTCCAACACAGAGTTTTGGAGATAAGTCAAGGTCTCTGCCACCTCCTGCCCTGATGCTGCTTTGTGCTGCTTCTGAAGAACCACCTCATGGTCTTGATCTGCCAGATCTGGTGGTCTTTCCCCGCATGTGGAGGAGTCTCCTTGCTTTCCTCTATAAGCTTGTCCTGGTTTCAGCTGGGATAGAGTTAATTTTCTTCCTAGTAGCTGGCACAGTGCTGTGTTTTGGATTTAGTATGAGAATAATGCTGATAACACACTGATGTTTTAGTTGTTGCTAAGCAGTGCTTGCGCTAGCCAAGGACTTTTCAGCTTCCCATGCTCTGCTGGGTGCACAAGAATAGAATAGAATAGAATCATTAAGGTTGGAAAAGACCCCTAGGATCATCTAGTCCAACCATCAACCCAACACCACCATGCCTACTATGCCATGTCCCAAAGTGCCACGTCTACACGTTTTTTGAATACCTCCAGGGACGGTGACTCCACCGCCTCTCTGGGCAGCCTGTTCCAATGCTTGACCAAAGGAGCTGGGAGGGGGCACAGCCAGGACAGCTGACCCAAACTGCCCAAAGGGCTATTCCATACCATACGATGCCATGCTCAGTATATAAACTGGGGGAGTTGGCTGGGGGGCAGCGATCGCTGCTCAGGGACGGGCTGGGCATCAGTCGGCGGGTGGTGACCGGTTGCATTGTGCATCACTTGTTCTGTATGTTCTTTTATCATTATTATTATTATTACTTTCTCTCCTTCTGCTGTCCTATTCAACTGCCTTTATCTCAGCCCATGGGTTTTACTTTTTTTTTTCCCAATTCTCTCCCCATCCCACTGCAGGGGGGAGGGTGAGCGAGTGGCTATGTTGCCGACTGGGGTTAAACCACGACAAAGCTCAAGCCTCTGCCCTGCCCTGGGAACTGTGGCATCAGGCACCGAGTCACAGAGCAGCAGAGATGCTGCGGCGCTGAGCTGCCTCCGTACCACCTTGCAGGGCCTTTTGGAAGGCAGGTGCCCCAGGTGCAGCCCAGCACAGGGCCCTTCCCTGGGCTCAGGAATGAGCTCTCCTTTGTATGCAGCGTAATTGGCTCTTGGGTCCATGGTTGCACCAATGAGCCCTGCAGAAATGACCTCAAAAGGGGTCTCAGCCCTTTGGCTGCCAACCTGAAGCCCTGGCTATGGCTGGAGGCAGTGCTATGGGCTGCCCAGACAATCTGTTCTCCGAGGATTCACAAAGCGCTGGGGTTTGGTATCATTTGAAGGAATCTCCCCTGTATTTTATTCCCTTCCAGCACGAGAAAGTGGAAGAAGAAGGCACTTGAGAGAGGTTTTATGATGCATCTTCATTTCTCTGGACGTGGGAGTGCATGGGCAGGATTGCTGATGCCTCCTGCTCCAGCCTCCATGGACATACCGGCTGTTGCTCACAATTCCCAGAGCTATGTAGGCAGCAGGGATCTTCTGGATCTGAGGAAAGCTGAGATTTATCTGCATGGGAAAGTCTGGGCAGCCATAATGGACAGGACAACAGTGATGTGTGTAAAATCCTCAGCAGCCCTGGCTTTAACCCAGGACACCGGGAATCGTGCTCAAGTTTGTTCCTTGCTTTGAAGCATGTAATTGATGAGCCAGAGCTCGTTTGATGGAGGCTAATGTTGCAGCTCATCTCAGTGCTGATGCCTCTTTGTGTGAGATGGTTTCAGCAGATTGCTTATGCTACGGGCAAATAGCGAGGAGATCAGGACTGAGCCCTGGGAACAGTCTGAGCCCATGAGTTTGTAGTGATGAGTCAGTCTTGATCTGTCACGGATGCGTCTCCTGTGTTGGGTACTCACAGTGAGTTCTGTTCAAGAGAAGACTTGAAATCAGTAGTGTTTCCTGGTTCTCTGCTGTGAAGTTGCCCCAGAGGTCATTTAGGACCTCATCCAAAGCCCACTAAAACGCAGAGGCTCTCATTTACTTCAGATGGCTTTGGACCAAGTCTGCGAGGAGCTGACTTTACAGAGCAGTAAAATACTCCCAACACATGGTGGCTCCACAAGGTTACTGCCATAGGAGGGAAGGTATCGTGCAGAAACCAAGGAGTTACGTGACTTTTGGGGGTGTACCTTCTCGCTTGTTAGGGTTTCGTTAGCACCAAGGTGAAGGTACTGGGTGTTTGCTGAATTCACCCAAACCCATCTGTATCTGGTAGCACAGGGAGACTCCAAGATGGTCTTTTCAGGCATGTGAAGGTACGGGCAGTAGCTGCCTGTGCTCTGGTTGAGAAAACCTTCCTATTTTCCCCTCTTATTTTCAGTCCTAGCTCTTTGCATTTAGAAATGTGGAGCACAAATTTAAGGAAAACAGTTTTGCTGGAGGAAAACTGTTCTATTATTCTATGAAAAGCAGGACTTCTGCCAGCCTGAACAACACGTGCATATACTCTAGAAATCTTCTTGTATAGAGGTTTGTGGAAGGGAACAGCCTCCAGCTCTAGAGGGAGCGTTGCTACATACGTTATGGGTTGCTCCATTTCCCAGGGAGTTGGACTAATGCATGGAGGTCTGTCCAGCCAGACTCAGTCCTCTATGCCACCAGAGAGATTTGGAGGTCAACAAAAATCCTGAGACCTCTGAGAACATGGCTGGCTGGGATACATGAGCAAACAGAGACCAACCAGACCAGAGAAGACAATGCAAAGGGTCAATGACAGAGAGTGATTCCCTTCTTCCCTCTGCATCATCCCAGGGAAAGGACAAGCTGTAACGGACACAAATAGCATCCTGGGAGGTTTAGGTTCAGCAAGAAGATTTTTCTAACATGAGATTAGAGAAGCATTGGCATGGATTTTGTCGGGAGGTCTTCCAGCACTGGAAAGTTTGAAGACTGCATTGGATGAGCTCCAGCCAGGACTGTTTCAGCTGTAGCTGATCCCACCGTGGGCAGGGGATGGATTTAGCTGCCCCGGAGGGAGGAAGGGAGTGTTCTTTCCAGCCTCTCTTTCTGCCCTTTCGGCTTGATGCGTGATATTAGACACTGGTGCTGCGGTTGCGGTTACTCACCCTTCCTCCTGAAGCATTTTTAACTCTTCTTATAGGACGTGTTGTGAGAAAGTAAAGCCCAGCCATAAAACTGGGGACAGGCTTTCCCCTGTAGCTAAAGTTGATGCTGGGGGCAGAGGGGAGGCAACTGCAAGCCCTTGATTCGGAAGGAGCTGCATGTTGAACCCCAGTATGGCCAAAATTAGAGCATCTCTTGGACTGATATAAAATTTACAATCCTGGAAAAAGCACCTTATCAGCTTGCAGAAGCTGTTATTTAGTTGGAGATGCATCTTCAGGTGTGTTTGAGCACCGGGGCTTGGACTTACCTCTCTTCTTGAGTGGTGATTGGGAATGTCAGCTTAGGAGAGGGGATCTGGGGACAAAGGTTCCACATTGTGCAGAAATAAAGAGGAGGCTCAAAAACTGCAGGAAACCTTGCTCTCTGCACTTCCCTTTAGTTTCTCTCTCCTCCTGTGAAAATAATGTGTGAAACCTGGAGAAGCCAGCTGGAGCCGAGGGATGCAATGGACCCTGACACTGTAAAACACTTCCCTGCTAAATGGTGGGTTTCTTGCAGGCGCAGATCTGCGTAGAGCTGGGAGCCGCACTGATTGATGCCACAGCAGGGTGTGAGCTCCCCCGTCGATATCAACCGCAGCCACTTCTGCCACGGCTTATGTCCCTGAAAAATCTTTTCCTTGTGTTTGAAGGACCTCGGCTTTTTCTCTACTCCAAGTTTTCTGATCACTGTGTTGTTTCTACATTTATTATGGGAGAGGAGAAGAGAGGAAAAACATAATTGGCTAAAACACTGGCCTGGAAAACTCGAGCGTTTTTCCCAAGCTCTGCTTATCTCTGACCCTCAGCCCAATCCTTGACTGTAAAGGGGTTGTATGCATACCACTCCTCGTCTTGTTTTGGGACACACTTGCAAGCGTGACCTGCTTTTATTTGTTCTTGGCGTACGTGCTTGCCCTTAGCTAGTCTTGTGAGCTTGATGTGACTGTCATTAGGGGATGTAGCTTGTCCCTGATCTAACATGTGTGACAGTCAGGTCTCCTCTCCTGTTCTGGACTGGTTTGCTTGCTGCTGGTGACGGCTGCGGTGGGTTATGGCAATGCAACAACATCTTTTGGGCCCTTGCTCCAGCTGATGTTGTTTGAAGGTCTCATCCTTTTTAACCCTAAGCTGATTCCTGAGCATATGTGGGCCAGACGGGGAGAATCCCACCACTCTCCTTCCAAACAGTGCTTCCCAGATCAGAGCTTTGCTGTCATTTCTGTCTCCAGTCCACAACAGACAGAGTTGCCATAAAATGATCACACCTGGTAGTACAACAACCTCCTGATGTAGCTGTGAAGAGATCCTGATGTTCAACCCAGCAGCTGGCAATCATCAACACGCAGAGCTCCAAATAAAATACATTCCTGTGCGGCTTTCGATCCTTTGACAGAGATGTTTCCCAGCGTAAAGCTGCCATGAAAAGTGTAAGCCAAGAACATATCATTTCTTAAGCAGCGATCCTAGGAATACTGCTGCAAAATGCAGGAATGAGGCAAATGCACCTGGAGCGGTTTTATTCTGGCTCTGACTTTTCTTCCCGTCTGCACTAGCTGTTAGATGAGAACTAAATGATGCTCAATTCATCATCTCATCAAAGGGCTGCATGAAAGAAAGGACTAGGAACATCACAGGAGCTGTAACGTGCAGCCCACGGCACGTGGTTCCCTCTGCTAACAGCAGCTGGAACCCAAAGCCCGCGGTATTGCCCAAAGCCTGGAATTATCCCTTGTGTTACCAGCTCCCTGGAAAGACAGAGGACACGCAGGTGTTTTCTTATACAGAAACAAAGAGGCAACCAGGTGTTGGGGCCCCTCATCCAGCATATGCCTATGGACGTCGCTCCGGGAGGATCTGCAAGTCCGGCAGTGGGTTCCCATAGGAGAACCGTGGAATGGAGAGCACTGGGGGAAGTTTTAAACTGATGGATCTTTTAGCAGGTCAAATTTTGGTTTTGCATGATCTCTGTGAGCCCTTTAGGGTCAGGTCCCAATTTCAGTGTGAGAGCAGTTTGCTTTTCGCAGGCATGCTCGCAGCAGGCGGGCAGGGCAGGGAAGAGGGGACATGGCTGCCCTTCAGCGTGTTGCCTCCGCTGTAGCCTGCATCTAGCTTTCACTTTGTTCTTGAACAAGTTGTTGGTACGTTGAATGGCAAGGATTTTTCCCCTTTTTCTTTCTTTTTTCAACAGGTTTACTGAAGAAATGAAGATTGCGCAGCGTGACCTCTGCCTGTTGGTCACCCAGGTAGCTCATGGCCAATTTTAAATAAACTTTACATATAAGGAGAGTTGTAAAAGGTATTACAAGTTCATAAACAGTGTAAAAATCTGTGCCTGGGTAGGGGAGGGAAAAGGTAGGTCATTTCCCACCCTGTTTTGGCCAGCCAGCTCTGGCTGCGATACTTGGTGGGAATCCAGGCTTGCTTAATCCTGCTGCTCACAGACCTTCTAACTTTGGCTTTTGCGGGTACAATTTTAGGGGTGACTTTAGGGATGCAGAAGCACGATCCATGGTGGTTTTCATTTTTCTTGAAAAGATGATGCTTGAAATTACCATAGGGAGTCTTTGCAGATAGGAGTTTCATCCTCACCGGAGGAAACCGGTGGATTTGATAGCTTCCTTGCTAGCAATGAGCAAGGAATCCTGTTAGGGTCAGGAAACGCAACTCAGCCTCATCACCAGGTTGGGCTGGAAGAGAATGGAAGGACCACGCTGACCTTCTGTTGTCTTGCATGCTATGTTTGCTCTGCAGCAGAAGTGATCAGATGCTCTCCTGTGCGCTCACTGCTGTGATTATACAACTTGTGCTGCTGCTCCTCCAAAACCCTTTCAAAAAGGCAGGCTTGCTGACAGTTGTGCTCTCCTCGAAGCGCTTCGCTTGCTGTTGGCTGTTTTTCTTCCAGCGGACAAAGCTTGAGTGATGTAAATCAAAAGGGACAAGTGGAGTGTATGAAATGGACCACTCCAGTGCGCATATTGGGGGAACCTCATAAAGTCCTTCACAGCAGCCAGGAGATTCCAGGTTTGGCTGCAAGACTGTGGTCCGTAAAAGTTGTTGGGATAGCTCTTGTGCTTTCCCCCCGAGAGAGAGGAAACCTTTTTCTCTGTCTCATTTGCTGCTTCTACTGATGCCAGATTTCCCTGTGCGAATGTGGTTCTTTTCCTTCACACCCCCAGATAGAATTTCCATTGATTGCTGCCCAACTCTGTGGCCTTTAGATCCTGGAGCTCAGTGCTGAAATAGCCTCCTTCAAAATAAAAAAAAAAAAAAAAAAGGAAGGAGG